>JAAEAF010003563.1:0-114948 GCA_011037195.1 Triatoma infestans
TTTCAGAAATGAGAAACATGGTTATGCTAAATTACGCGCCTATTATAATTATTATTATATTTTCTTATCGATTTATAAGCTAATTGCTTTTGTTTGTAAAATCAGTTGTATGCCTTTTTTTTGCTTATTTTCATTTTGATTTTATAGATAGTGTGTATATTTATAATACACGTTGAATGCAAATAGAACTGATGTAGATTTTTAAGTCTAAGAACCTGCCCTTCTCACACTGAGCAAGCTGGGGTAGGACCTTTTTTAAGTGCTAGGAGCAAGCTGTAGGCCTTTTATCTTTATTTCACGTTGGCATGCCAATTGTAGTAGGGAATTCAAATTTGAATATGTTGGTTTTTTTCCAGCCACTAAAATTTATGGTTAATGTTAAAACAAACCCCCCCAAAAAAATTACAATTTTTTGTTGTTGTATAACTAGAGTGATCACATCGTGGTGTGGTGAAAGGACAACTGCGTAACCAATTATGGTGAAAACGAATTTATTTGCGGCGTAAATAAATAATATTGATAATGTAAATCGAACATAGTATAGTGTCGTCAGGCCTATAATATAGGCACGTAACGGGGAGTTAGATGAACCTTGATGTGCTTGAAGAAACGGTTTGTTTAATATGATTGATGAGTAATAAGTGCTAGGTGCCTTTGAGTTTTAACACAAGATGTTTAAGCCAGAGGCATCCTAATACTATTGAGACTCAAGAAGATCCAGGTACAATAAGGCTTGACAGGATTTACAATGCTGTCTAAAGTGCCCTCTGCTGATCCAATATAGGGATAACATTGAAAAAGTCTAGATTACTTAAAAACATAAAAGTAGTATCTTTTCGAGTATTTTTGGAATCCTAGAAGGCAGAGGGGCTGTAGGGGTAAAGAGGACCGGCCAAATGTCAATAAATAAGTTAACCAAGATATATTGACATTTTACAAAACGAATTCTTTTTCTTTAATAATATTAATTTCATTTAATACATTTAAAAATTAAGTTGATATATAAATCTTACTATAGATATATTGGATTACTTACAATAATACTTCGCAGCATTCTTCTAGTAGCAATATTCAACTGCGTCATGAATTCTAATCCTCCCATTTTAAATAGAAAAAGTGGCTCTAATTGAAGGTGCAAATTTTTGTAACCTTCTTTTAAGTTTTGTTAATTAGCGCTTCGTATGAATCAGTGTTTTTAAACAAAATTTGTGTTAATCATGGTCAATATAAGTAAAGTACTAAATCTGTGAATCTGCCTCTAATCTAGCCAGCATACTTAAAGATATAATAAGTCTTTTTTGAAAAATAAAATCAATTTATAACTGGATGATCTTCATTTTTGGTAAAATTGAATTTGATATCTTTCTTTTAAGCAAATTAATTTCAACAAACTTCATATTAATAAGAAGACCAAACACAACCAATAGATATTGATATGAACGTTTTCGCAGCGAATTTACTCAAAATTTTCATGCATAGACAGCCAAATGTTCAGGTTAGTCCATAATACAAAATAAAGAAAACATTTTTAGCCAATATACATGAAACAACTAGTTTCACGAATCTTTCTTCTAAAATGTTTCCGCCCCGTTATTTCTGAAGCATACTGTCAATATCTTCAATCACTCATCTCAGTAACATAAGAAGAAATATGCAATCCATTTGAAATACTCTATTTTAAATGCTGAAAACAGTTCCATAAGTTGGGAAATGGTTTTTTTTTTAAATTAAAATATACATTAGTGCAATTTCATTCAATCTATTTCAGCCAACAAGATTC
The DNA here is from genome assembly GCA_011037195.1 of Triatoma infestans. Classification (NCBI taxonomy): domain Eukaryota; kingdom Metazoa; phylum Arthropoda; class Insecta; order Hemiptera; family Reduviidae; genus Triatoma; species Triatoma infestans. The sequence continues at coordinate 1,781 of JAAEAF010003563.1, forward strand.
CGATGCTTTCCATTCTGTCACCTCTACTCTCTACTCTGCCTACCTTTCAATATAAAAAGCAACTTTGCCTCAAATTCACTCATTTGGATAACCAACAATTCTATGAACAGATAGATATCCAAGCACAAATCCTCATTGGATTAAAAACATTTCCTCCTTCCAGTCCCTCTTAAAATGAAAATAAATTCTGCCTTTAGATCCTTTTAACTTTTGATTCCACATAATACCTTCCTTCTCTTATACTCATTTGGAATATTTTGCGACATTACTGAAGAGATACTGCACTACTCCAATTTACTAAACACTTACACAAACACCAGAAGACAAACGAGTCCACACGACAACCTCCCAAAAAGTTTTTTCATTAAAAATAAAAATCTGAAAAGTTCCATCAAAAACCATGAGCACTTCTGTGATTTTTTTTTTTAATCACTAGTGAAGGGAAGTAATTTTAGCGGAATAATTGTAACTGTAAGGTTCGGCCAAGGAACCCAAAGTAGGCCACACTCAGAAATCATCCATTTATTATAATTTAGCAGAATATACAGACCAATTACTTAACATTACTTAACTAAACACTCTATGCAACTACAGATAACCCCGAATAGTACAACAATACCCCGTTATATATATTATATATACCTACGCAACTATATGACACCCACTTACAACTACATCCTCTTAGCTTACTATTTACTAACTACTAAGTACTAACACTTATCCACTAACTACTACTAGCAATCTGCTGGGCGACTACCACTCTGGCATACTAAACGCACATCTACCTTTAAAATACTTTACTGCGCTAGGACTTACCGCGGATCAGCCACAGGTGCAGGATCACCCTTCACTCCACGGCGACACTCACCAGAATGACTTCAATTACTAGCTGCTATGCCAGGGTGGTACATGTCGACTCAGCAGTGTCCTAATTTTCTAACTCCACTCTCTTTAAATATTATTTTGAATTATTCTAATACAAACACATTTTATATAACTGCGCGCCTCTTACATTAACATTATTCAACTGTTGTAGAAAAGTATATATTTTGTAATTTATTATTTACTCGTATCTACCTTCACCTCTCTTCCACCCTCTTTTTGGATAGCGCGGGCTTATCCTCCTTTACCCTTTCTTTTTTTTTTTTGAACGAGACCTTGGGCCCTCTTCGTTCTTCCCTTCCTAGCCTCACTTTCAAAGACTTGAGGATGAGGTTAGGAAATGTTCGTTCCATTCCTTCCCCTCACCTTTTGAATTGTAAAGGTAGAATTGACAAGAGAGTTTTCTATCAACTCCATATTCACACAGTATCTGCTTATTTTATTATTTCCTGATGTGGATCAACATCTAACAAAGAGACAACTACAAGAAGTCTGACGAATATAAAATCCTGATGAGGAGATTGGAAGAAACGAGATTTAATTAATGAGGGAAAGTTTTAGAAGAAAAATATTATTGTACTATTCTAATTAGAGAATTCTAATTAAACATTATATTTGCATTCTAATTAGTTAAACATTGTACCAGCACCCGCTCTGGGCAGGTACTCCGGGCATTAGTCCGGGGCGCCATTATGGCTTTAAGTGTGGGAAAAATATTTTTGTGTTATTCAAATTTCACTAATCGATTTTTTCGTTCACTAAAAATTTATAGTGCGTAGCGTATTTATATTGTTTATGTCTTTAGGCTAAAAATATTTACACTATTATTGAAAAATTATCGCAGAATTTGTAAGGACGATGCTTGAACTTTTTTGAACGAGCATATACTTCTCTGAACAGAATAGTATTAGCACGCAAACAGATTGCTGCTTCAGCTTGTGTTTGAACATGCATAGACTTGCTTAATAAAATATACACACTGCTGGTAAAAAGTTTGGACCACCAAGAACAAAAATGTATTATATTTATTTTTGTTTATTTAATGATTTGTTATGAATGAAATAAAATGTCAGTAATTCAAAAATGTTATAATTAATCTATATACAATAACATAAGCGATAACAAATTCATTACAAAGTGTAAAATTTCCCGATAATAAATTTCGACTAAACGGCTTTTTCATCAAGGTGGTGGCCATCTCACCGCATAATTACTTCTCTTATAATTCTAGGCATTCTCTCAATACTTTATTGATTGTTTCGAATTCAATATCACTCCACACACTGTACAGTATCTGCCACAGAGCATTTGGAGAATTAGGGCACTTGATACGAACTTTTCTACCTAGCTCATCCCACAAAAGTTCAATTGGGTTTAAGACCGGGGATTGAGACGGCCAGACCATATTGACACATAATTTTCATCTTCTTTTTCCTTAAGGTATTATCTACATAATTTGGAAGTATTTTTAGGGTCACTGTCCTGTTGCATAATGATTTTTTCCCCAATCAATCGTAAGACGTGATTTTCTAAAATGCTTTTATTCTTTTCTTTTTTCATTATCCCACCAATACGGACGAGATCACCTACTCCATAGCCTGAAAACATCCCAAAACCATGACCGAGCCCTCTCTGTGCAAAACGATAGGTATTATGCATTGTGGATGTAGTTTTTCTGAGCTGAAAGGTTCCTTCAACCTTTCACTGTGAAGTCTTTGTATTTCAAGCCCACTCTGAACGTTTCTTCTTGTTTGCACCCTTTAATAATAGTTTCAGCGTTTCAACTATTCGTATTAGGTTCGCTTGACGAAGTCGCCTTTGAACAGTTGAGACAGAAATTGGCCTCGAACTTGTTTTAATAACATCCCCTCTGATTTTTGGAGCTGTGAGTCGTTTGTTTCTTTTATTTCATAAAATAATCAACTTATCCTCAGCTGTGGTTGTTGATTTTGGTCTCCCGGAGCGGTATAAATCTTCATGATCACCATATTTTTTAAACCGTTTGATAGCACGGTTAACACCATTTTTGAAATTTTAAGTTCAGCCGTTTATTTTTCGTTCTGATTTCCCAATTTTATGTAAAGTTCAAATGACACTTCTGGTAGTAACACTCAGTTCTTTAACTTTGCCCATTTTGTATTAATTCATACGAGGAAAATTCAACGTTGCAATAAGATGTTTCTACTATTTGCAACGTTACAAAAAATTATGTTCATAAACAAAATGATGCTCTGTTGTCAAAGTCTGCATTTTCCCTCATAGTCTAGATTTGACACCGCTAAATTTATTTAGTCTACTGCCGCGATTTAGGAAAAAGAAATCTGGTATAAAACAATCACCCTTCATTCCTTTATTGTATAATTCATTTGCAAATAAACGGTTAGTGGACATGTATTACAGATAAATAAAGGAGGTGAGGATTATACTATTTACCTAAATAAGATTGCATTGTATGATAGCAAGCTCTTTATCAATCCAGTAGCAATGCTTGTGACGGCAATTTGCAGGACAATTTAAGTCTCGGGATAGAACACCCATCCCAATTATTTGGAAGAATATTTTAAATCGGTATTAAATATAATAAATACATGTAACTTAATAAGAGAGAAAATAACTTAATTAATTTTAGAGTCACAATCAGCCCTCTTTAACAAATAATTGAATAATTAATAAAAGAATAAAAAAAAGATAGAGCTAGGAACAAATACAAAATTTTTCTTTTTTCTAACTGCTTTAAGAATGTAATTGATGGAGATGAAGTTTATAGTAAATAATTAGGACTAACTATTCTTATAAACCAAAAAAAAAATAAAAAATCAAATTTTACATTTTAGTTGAAATAAAAAAGAAAAATAGTTAAAAACGAATAAAATTAAAGTTTCTGAATTAACCGCTAGGTAACAGCACTTACTTAATCTAGAATTTGTAGTAGTACAAATAATTGCCGCTAGAAAGCATAAGCTTCTAGATATACGCAATTATAGTTCCAAAATTTGCCACCCGATCACAGCGCCATCCTTTGATGTAAAGTTTAAAATGGGTCTTTGGGAAGATGACAGGAAGTGGTTCCTAAAAATCTTTGGAAGTAGCGAGACCTAGTGGCAAACTATATAACCATAAATAAAATTGATTTCTCAGTAGGTGTTGCTATCTGGTGGCCATGTTTATAACTACAAATGTTTAATTAATAATTAATTACTAATTTTAATTAATTACTTTTTTAATGAAGCTCAATGAGAGAACTCCAGTTAAATAAAATAGAATAAAAAGTAAGTAAATAATGATTTGTTGACAAACAATACAAAGTCCTAATCTATAAACAGAATCAATAATTTGAAAGAAATTATTCTCTGTGAATTACTAACAAATCCAAGAGGTAAATTTATTGTTTCTCAAAGGGCAAGTGTATATATGTTAGAGGATGGGGGAGGGCCACGCATCATTTTACTGCGACCTTCATTGAGAGGTCTATTGTGGATCCCCTGGGTATGAGAGGCAAACTTAATAAGAGAGAAAACAACTTAATTAATTTTAGAGTCACAATTAGCCCTCTTTAACAAATAATTGAATAATTAATAAAAGAATAAAAAAAGATAGAGCTAAGGAACAAATACAAAATTTTTTTAATAATTTTGCCCTCTTAATCAGGCCTAGCAAAGCTGAAAGTGGCTCCGTCATCAAGCTCGTGGCTTCGGGATTGCTAGTCCCCAGTTGAAGAAACCTTGTCCTCGCCAGGCCGACACACACACACAAAGGACGTGTGCCGGGGTTTCCTCCTTGGCCCTGCAGAAACGGCATAATGCGTTGTCTGCTAGTAGTAAATGGTGTAATGTGCCTATTCAGCCGCCTGCAATGCCCTGTTGGTAGACCCACTATTATCCTTACATCTCGTTAGGAATTGTAGGTAGTGAAGGGACTAAGAAGCAGGACAAATATAATAAATATGTACATTTATATATATGTAATTTTTAATTAAAAATTTTTTAATAAATTAAAATTTAAAGCATACAATATGTATCGGATTATTGGGAATAATAGATAGGTAGGAGGAAAGGGAATTAGGAGGGGATGATGACGCTAAGGACTGGGTGGATGCCAATATGTCTACTTTAAGGAATGGAGGATGTTGTAGAGAGATGAAATGATTTCAGTAGATCCCTGGTGAATTAGGTAAACACGTCTTGAGAATTTAGCCTGCCTCTGCCCTGGCGTCTTTTCCCACCATCGCAGATGCAGGTCTTCTATCCATTCCTTGATAGAAGCGGCAATGAGGTTCCTAGGCAACCGCAGAAGAGCTCAGAGCGTATAAAGGTACCCTTCGAGGTATATTGTGTTAATAAAATATTTATTTTAAAAGGTGCCATCTAAATGGGGGAGGTATTATGCATAAATCACGTTACTGGGAAAGTCTTAAAATGTAAGTATACTTTTCTTTCACGAATTTTAGTAAATTGGGAACTAAATTTTTTTACTGATCCCAAACTTCTGATCGGTAGTGTATATATATGAAGGGGCGACAATTTGTCTTTATGTCCGGGGCGACGTAACCGCTAGAGCAGGCGCTGCAACTAGCCATAGAAGTGCAAAGGCTTAACTTTGCAAACAAATTAAGAACAAAACCAGTTAATTAATTCAATTTGCCAGAATTTACTTTTTGGATTGCACAGACAACAAAATCCATCCGACAGTGCAAATTTACTGAATTTTTTTTTTTTTTCACTTTTCCGTTATTTTCTCGAAATTGGCTGCAACGATTTTCTTTAAACGTTGAATACTATCGACACATAAATTCTTAACACTTTTATTTGCCCATTTTTCTGGGGGAACAATAGCAATATGCTTTGCTCTAAAGTACCACTAAATAACTGATGATTGATGAAGTCCTGAAAATAAAACTTTTGAGACAAAAAAATAAAGCGAAAAATAAGATTCAAATAAAGGTTGTACAAGAAAAAAAATTATGTTCCTAAACAAAATGATGCTCTGTGGTCAAAGTCTGCATTTTTCCTCATAGTCTAGATTTGACACCGCTAAATTTATTTAGTCTACTGCCGCGATTTAGGAAAAAGAAATCTGGTATTAAAAAAAATCACCCTTCATTCCTTTATTGTATAATTCACTTGCAAATAAACGGTTAGTGGACGTGTATTACAGATAAATAAAGGAGGTGAGGATTATACTATTTACCCAAATAAGATTGCATTTGTATGATAGCAAGCTCTCTATCAAGCCAGTAGCAATGCTTGTGACGGCAATTTGCAGGCAATTTAAGTCTCACGATAGAACACCCTTTACAATTATTTGAAAGAATATTTTAAATCGGTATTAAATTAATAAATACATGTAACTTAATAAGAGAGAAAATAACTTAATTAATTTAGAGTCACAATTAGCCCCCTTTAACAAATAATTGAATAATTAATAAAAGACATAAAAAAAGATAGAGCTAAGGAACAAATATAAAATTTTTGTTTTTTTCTAACTGCTTTAAGAATGTAATTGTTGTAGATGAAGTTTATACTAAAAAATTTGGACTGTATTCTTATAAAACAAAAACAAAAAAAAAACAAAGATTACATTTTAGTTGAAATAAAAAAAGAAAAATAGTTAAAAACGAATAAAATTAACGTTTGTGAATTCACCGCCAGGTAACAGCACTTACTTAATCTAGAATTTGTAGTAGTACAAATAATTGCCGCCAGAAAGCATAAGCTTCTAGATATACGCAATTGTAGTTCCAAAATTTGCCACCCGATCACAGCGCCATCCTTTGATGTAAAGTTTAAAATGCGTCTTTGGGAAGATGACAGGAAGTGGTTCCTAAAAATCTTTGGAAGTAGCGAGACCTAGTGGCAAACTATATAACCATAAATAAAATTGATTTCTCAGTAGGTGTTGCTATCTGGTGGCCATGTTTATAACTACAAATATACTAATTTTAATTAATTACTTTTTTAATTAGAAAACAAAAAAAATCTGGTGTGAAACACTCACACAAGTTTCTCTTACTCCAGTTACAAAACTGTAATCGACAAACTTTATAGTTAGAACCAAAATGTAATAAAATACCTCGGTGTTTTTATGGAGTAAATCACAAAAACTGAAAAAATTATTTAGATGTACATAAGTTACAAAAAGGGCACACTTCAATTTGAAACTAAAAATAAATGAATATATTAATTATATTATATTATATATTATATTATTATATTTAATAATTATATTATAATTGTCTGCGCGGCAGACACCCAAGGCGCGTAGGACGAGTAGTGGAAAAACCAAAAAATGAATAATAATGGTTAACAATGAAAACGAGACTTACCCTTTGGTGACGGTGCGTGATGAATAGAAGAAGGGTTGATTGGAAAGGAACGAATGGCGGACTGAGAAAGGAAGAGGTGACGTGTGTGTGTGCGTGGCGAAAGAAAGGATATCAGGTGAAGGAAAAGAGTTGGAGTGCTCCGTGGATGCGGATGACGCTACTGTTGAGCTGCCAGAGGATTGTGAGTACACCAAGGCGCGAACAATGTATCCTTCTGAAGGTGATGGCACGAGAAGTGCTTCTTATTATTCACCGATGAATACATGAATGAGTCTATCCGGGTGAATAGGCGCGTATAGGGCGAGTAAATGTAAAAGCGAACTCACAATACTTTCACTCACTAAAGAAGCGGTAACTATGAAGTTGTGTTGGCGAGAGATAGAAGGCAAGTGAAGTAATTTTAGAGAAATAAGAAGGCTTAAAGGGTGAGGGAAACTGAAATAACGCGCGAATTCAAAAAGATAAAGAGAGCCGACAATCCCACCACCAAGGTAGAAGGAGAGGGAAAAATGCGGGGAAGCGTGAGAACGAGGCGGAAGATGAAACAAGAAGCAGGAAATAGTAGTTGGGAAAGTAACAGGGGATTAAAGTGCAATGCAATGAGCAGATTAATAAAACATGGAAATATACATAAACAGAATGAAATTTAAGCCTCAAAGGCGCCGCGACCGAACAATATAATATATTATATATTAATAAAATTCAAATATTTATTTATCTTTTTTCTACATTATATTTCTTGCGCAGCTATTAAGATAATTCTTGGCATATTATTTGCCAAGATATTTTTCTGGAATAATGCTTGATATGATATTTTTCCCTCCTTTCTTTTTCATGAGAGGGTTCAGATTTTTTACATTTGTTTTTCAGTTAGAAGCTATAGAGGGCTGCGAATATTAATATTATCGTATGTAATAACTTAGATACAATGTTAAAATGAGAAATTTAAGACTATTGAAGGATAGATTCAAATAGCATCCATATATAATCATTATTTTTATAAGCATTTATATGTAACTACCAACATACAGTTCAAGAACTTTTATCTAAATCTTGTCAATAAAATTTACGGGCTAATTTCATTTGTTGGTATTTGATTGAATATTGTATTTGATATATTTTTGAAAGCAGCTTCAAAATCTCTTGAAATGGCTGGTCCAATTGCTTGAAATATTTCTTGAGAAATTTCATTCAATATTTATTTATTTATTGCCTAAAGAAACTATACATTTTATAGTAAGAAATGGAACTCTGCTGAAAGCTGAACGAAAAATACAAACATTACAGCTTAATCTTCAAAGTAATAAAATAATATTAAATACTTGATTAATCAGTAGATTGTAAACAATGATTTAATTAGACTTTATTCATTTACACAAATTATTTTAGGGAAGGAATTTGAGGGATCTCCTCGTAGGTATTAAATAATATCTTTACAAACCTATGTATACCTTTCCTCCAAAGCCTCAGAGATAAAATAAAATAAGTGGTTTAACTTTTCTTTATTTTCTATATCTAGTAAATTGGCAAAACATAAGAACTGTGTGAAGGTAAATACATATTTAACAACCTCCTTCTCAAACATTTATAATAAGGGCATTCCAAAATAAAGTGCATAATATCATTTTAGCCCTCCGCATAAGTAAAGCAACCTCTTCTAGGATCAAATAAATGGGCTATTCCATTATAAAAAATCCTGGGGTGAAGATCACTAGCTACTCTAATTTGAGCTATCAATCTGGTTTTAATGATATTGCACCTAATATTTACATAAGAACTACTATTAGCCAAGAGACACATCAATCTATAGTCGATGTTATATGAAGAGTTGAGTACTTCATTGACGTCAATTTAGAGAAAGATTTTTTAAATTATTAGAAACCACGACCGCATGCTGCGCCTCCCAGATGTCCAGCTTTCCTATAGAATAAAGCATTTCTCTCACAAGTTAAAAGGAATGTCAGAACCATCCAAAAGCTTCAGAAGTCTTCTATAGCATATCTTCAGAAGCGAGCTGCTTTACATCGATAAAATCTTCAGCCAGAATCTTATAGATTTATTAATGGTTTTCACTTGCCATCATTCCACTTCCAACGAACGAAACTATTGGGGACTTGCGTGGCAGATTTAAGAGCTAGTTTAATAATATCAATTGGACCCGATCGACAATACTGAAGCAGTTCAAGACCCAATTTTTTAACTGATCCCAAACTTCTGATCGATAGTGTATATATTTTTAAGGGGCGGCAATTTGTCTTTTTGTCCAGGGTAACATAACCGCTAGAGCGGGCGCTGATTACACATACATACATTCATTATATATATACACATATTCATTATGCAATTCTTTGCTGTATTTTGGATGAGAGAGTGCGTAACACTAATTTAAAAGGTGTTTGTATCTGCTCGGACAGCCAGGCTGCGTTGAAGGCGCTTAATTCATGTGTCTTCACTTCCAGATTGGTGTTGGAATGTTCTAGAAGACTGGAAGATCTTTCTTCATTAAAGGATGTGCTTCTGGTCTGGGTTCCAGGTCATATGGGAATCTTTGGGAATGAGGAGGTGGATAGGTTTGCCAAATTAGGTGCCTCTCTCCCTTTCATTGGTCCAGAGCCTGCTGTTGGTGTGTCTTCTGGCACATGTTTGTCGGGCTTTCAGACGTGGATGACCTCACAGCACTCATCCTTATGGATGAGTGCAGTGGGTTGTCGGCAGTCTAAAATGCTCATTGGGGGCCCGGACGGAGCTTTGAGTAGCGGGGTCCGATGTCTTTCACGGACCTCCCTCAGACATCTGGTTGGATTCCTCACTGGGCATTGTGGTTTAAGGAGACATCTCTATATAATGGGACTCGTGCCTGACCCCTTTTGTAGAGTTTGTGAGACTGAGGAGGAAACACCCATGCATCTGATGACGAATTGTTTGGGTTGTGAGGAGATTAGGTTTAGGACCTTCGGCCGGAATAGGATATCGGTAGAGGATCTTAAGCTGTGTCCTTTTAAGGTTTTGGTCCGATTTGTTCGGTCTGTGGTGAAACTTAGATGGTTAAAACCTGGGCCTGGATTTTCATTTTAGTCCCAGTGGTTGTTATTCTTTAGGGGTAGCTATATGGGCCCTGGGAGGCTTTGGATAGCGTAGGGTTTCCCCTCCCCTTCTGCGAATAATAATAATACACATATTCATTACACATACATACATATATTCAAATGAGTAAATCTGTTTCTAAGTAGTTTCTGTTTATGTTTTTATATCTTTTTTCCCTTACAGATTTGGTTACCAACTTCACATTCTCTGTATTATCAAGTCACATTTTGTTTATATGCATAATTTTCTCAGTTTATATTTAATAATAAAGTTTCCAACGACTGTTGATAACTACAAGTGATAACAGAAAAGTCATAAAACAATATTTGAATAACATAAGGAGCCTTTTCAAAACATAAACAAACCGTGGGAATATAACAAAATACTATAAACAATAAAATTCATAATAATAAAATAAAACTGCCAACTACCAGACTGGTCTTAATATATCATATATAAATACATTTATTCATAAACAATATAAAATTTTTAAATTGGGACATACTTCAAATAAATACTCAAAAGTTATACTTGTAATTTATTTAGGTTTACAAATATAGTGAAGAAAAAATGTTAGGGAACTATGATAGAAAATTAATAAATAGATTGATTTATTGTCAGCAATATCTTCTATAACAAATAAACATAAGTATGGGACAAAAATGTTAATAAGGAGTTTTAGTCATTTTACAAATAGAAATAAATCATTAATTTGATCTTTTGTTGAAAAAAAAAATCTAAAAGACAATAAATCAAAAGGGTAATGTTATAATCAGTATCTATTTCTGAATGAAAGGAATTCTGGGAACTGAAATAAAATTAAAAGATATAGACCCTCAATTTCATTTATATGTGCGATTTTTATAAGGAAAATATGAAAACACAATTATTCTAGGATTTTTTTTTTTAAATAAATCTCCAGAGCCTTATTGTTTGATATTACTTTCAAGTAAATAAAGTTTTTCCTACACGCAAGCCGGCTTATGAATCTACTGTGACACTGAAAGTATAGAAACGAACTAAATGATTTTTAAATGCTTCCAACATCTCTAGTCATAAAAACTAATAGATATTAATAATTTGTAGATAAGAAAACTATTATAAAGGGTAATTATTATTACTTCTTTTTTTTTTATGCAAATTAACTAAATCTATCTATCAAAATATTTTATTTAGTTTAGAGCTTCTGACCAAGTTGAGGACAACACAGAAAGTCAGTTGCCTAAAGTACCCCACAATTAGATCTTTGGTAGGAATAATACTTATTCTTTGAACGCCCTGGTACAAAAATAATCAATAATCAAGAGAATTAACAAAGGATTTACATTTCTTCCGACCTTCGATCGTGTCAGATTTCCGAAATTGAGTTTTCACCGGAAATACATATTTTGGTGTCCCTTGAATATGAAAGACATGTTTTTCAGCGAATGGTCTGTATGTGGGTGTATTAATAGAATATCTCAAAAACGAAAGTTGCAGGGAGCTCAAACTTGGTATACCATTTAGGCACTACGGTGGTAATGATGAAGATGCGGTGGTATCAGACTCGGAAGATTTCGGGCAAAATCCATCAACCAGAAGTGCGACTTAAGTGAATTTTTTTCAATAGTTTTTTGTGATTTTTCTTGATTTTATGATTTTCTTTAAACTTCTACACACATTTATCTACCTATCACTTTTATTTGAAACCATTTTTCCCGGGAAAACTAATTTTTGGGGGGCTTGGAATGCTTGCTACATAGATTTCTTTTTTTTTGAAGGGGGGGCCCAATGCACTACGACCTTCCGATCTATTGTGCTATGCCCCCTGGGTGCCGCAGGCTATTGCCCACAGTATCCGAACAGATGTCCTTCTCTGAACATCCGTCAGGTTGTTCTACAAAAACCTCCATCAGGTTGGGATCCCTGAGGAATCCCAATACCCTGACGGGCTCTATAGAGAATATATCCCCCTCCTCCACCTGGTAGCTACCCAGGTTCTTGAATCTTCTCTGAGTGGCAGCCTCGCAGTCTGTTAGGAGATGCAGTGGACTTCCTTTCAGCTCCCCACAAAATCTGCATGAGCTGTCACTTTCCAAACCCAGCTTCACCAGGTGCCCTCTAAGTCGGCAATGTCCTGTGAGGAAACCCGTAAGAACGCGGAACTTCTTCTTGCTCAATCCAATGCAGGCCAACGATCTCCGTTGGTTATAATTTCCTAAGCACATCTTGGCCTGCCGCATACCGAGGAGGGAGTACCAGAGTTGAGATCTCCTGGTTTCCTCTTGCTTCCTAAGTTCCTCCAACAGAAACTGGTCGCTAACACCACAAAAAGATTCAGGCCCTAGAAAGCGGTCTGTCATAGCGCCTATCTTGGCCAGGGCGTCGGCCATCTCATTCCCTTCAATGCCAATATGCCCCGGCACCCACCAGAGGGTAACTTTGTTCCTTCTGCCTAGGTTATTAAGTTTATCTAGGCATTCCCAGACCATTTTAGAGTTGATAACTGATGCACTCAATGCCCTAATGGCTGCTTGACTATCGAAAAGGATTACAATCTCCTGGTTCGTGTATCCCTTATCGAGGTTAAATTGTACACATCTTCGCCAGGTTAAAGTGTATATCTCCGCCTGGAAGATGCTGGGAAAATTACCCATGGGTTCCCCGAGTGCTTGATCCTTGGCCCAACCACCCCCGCCCCATTCCCCTCGAGGGTTTTAAAACCCCAACAGTATAGCATTTAATGGCATGTTCCTTAATGCCCAACAGAGCGGATCTTTCGCTCCACCCACTTTTGGTGCCCAGCTTCAAAGAAAAATTCTTAGTGAAGTTGTATTTCTTAATCACGCCATCTCTAGGGAGGTACCAGATAAGGGAGCCCAAAGGTGAGGATAGCCATCCCAGATCCCTCTCCTCCCGCACCTCCCCTAGAGCTCCCTTCGCCGCCCTTTCCGCTACTAGGTGCAGAGGTGACAGATTGAGGATAACCCAATCCCGGCGGTGGGACAAGTCCGCATAGCCCCCGTCATGCATAAGCATGCGAGCCGCTGTACCTTGTCAAGAGTCCTCTTGACTGATACTATTTTGGTCTTCCCAAACCATGCCACAGCGCCGTAGTTGATGACCGGTCTCACCTTGCTACATAGATAGAAAATCCTTTCACTCTTATTTGAAACATTTTTCTGGAAAAAAAAATTTAGATGGGTATTGGAGGTCTATCGGTTGATCTAAAATTAAATTTGCAAAAGCTTTCTCAGTTTTGACATAGAGCGCTCCATATAGGGTCCCTCAAGTATACAATTAAAATCCCTGCTACATTTTTATGGCCACTCCAATTAAATATTGTCTTTGCAATTTTCAACAATTTTTTTGATTAAATTGTAAATAGAGTAAAAGAAATTCATTTGAGTGTTTCACACCAGATTTTTTTTAAATTTATGACAAGCAATTGAGAATTTTTTTTCTGCCAGATTTCATTGAATGTGTTTCGCATATATACTAACACCTAGAAATTGGTGAAGATATAAAACATTCATTTATGATTCCTTATGATTTATTTAAAACAATTATATGATTGAAATTATAATTTATTCAGTTACTTTATATTATTTCATTTGAAATTCTCTTTAATTTTTTTTCATTTAATGCCTTATGAAGTACAAGTAAAGGTGTCTGAAATGTTGACCAATAAATATTTTTTTTTTTATTGGCCTAACTTTTGGTGTTCATCAAAAATTAATTTCAAACTTGGACAAATTTTACATCAGTAATTTTTGTTTTTCTAAGGACTATTATGTCTATTACTAGGATTAATTAATATGAAAACAAGGCATTTTTTTTTTGTCTAATCTTCATCTTTGCTGTATACTACTCTGGCTCTAGATATGCGAGTATTGAAGAAAAACATATCAAACCTCACTGCAGCCAAATCTTTTCTGGTAATCAAACCAACTAACTGAAAACAAAAAGATGGAATGAAAAAAATATGAATAACATTGAAGTATGAACTAAAAAGAAAAGATTTATTATTTTTATATTCAATTAATAATCTAATATTTTTCTTCAGTTTGATTCTTAAAAAGTGGATTGCTAAATTTATGATTAGTACTCAATGCACGAGTATATGATTTATCTTTTGCTCAAAGTCAAATTTTTGAAAGAAGAATATTGTACTTGTGCTTAATTTTTACTTTCTCTTGCTCCTAGCTCCTAGTGACAGGAAGTATTATGATCGTGTCAGATTTTTCAAATTGAGTTTTCACTGGAAATACATGTTTTGAGGTCCCTTGAGTATGAAAAAATCTTTTTAGCGAATGGTTCCCAAACTAATGTGCACCCCCCAATAATTTCCTGTCTCTTTGAAGATGAAAAGAAATTTATTTTAAACGGTAACCCTCACCCTCTCATTTTTTCTGCAGAGATTCACAATATGGCAGTGCTATGTGCCCAAATCAATGCTAACGTTATTATTTTAAATGGATACCCTCAATTTTTTATTTTTTCTTCTGATAGTAGATTTTTTTCATGTATAATGTATTATGGAATTTTCATGTTATGAAAATCGGATAATTAGTTCCGGAGATATTGATTTTTTTTAAATAAATAAATAAATAAACTCGTACTGACGGTTTTGCTGCCTTCCTCCTTTCTTTTTTTATTTTAATTTTTGTTCAAACTTTGAACATATTCTGTTCTTAAATTTTTAGATAAGCAATTAATGTTATAAACAAAAGTATTGAACGTAATAAATTAATACGTTTCTGTTGATTTTTCACTATGCCGCAGCAGATATTCTCCCATCAAGAAAGGTTGCATATGTTCGAAATTTTCATTGAGTGCAGTTGAAATTATAAATGAGCTGCTCGTGTTTACGATAAAAGATTGCCGCAATGAATTCCTCCAAGTCGTTTTACAAATTTATGCACGTTATGAGGAGTTTATGGAGAGTGATTCAGTTTTTTACGCCGGACCAGATTAAGAGTAAGAGTAAGAGGTAGGCCCGTAACAGAATACAAAAATTTATTTTATTATGAGACTAGTTCGTTGAGCATTGTCTCGTCTAAAGAAGATTGGATAGCTTGCCTTTATATGCTGTAAAAATAAACTGAGAGTGGGAAAAGTATGAATAAACGCTTATCCTTACAGCTTGTCTAAGTGCGTTCCTATCCATTCACAATAAATTACAATTACCTCATGTAACTTTTAAAGAGATTTCCCTTCTACACGCTCTGGAGATATATTAAGCAATATTTCATAAAAATTAATATTTCTAACAATTGATAATAGTAATTGATTGCACAACATGTAAAATTACGTTTACAATTGCTTATTAAAAAAAAATATACTTACATAATTTTGATTATCAACCACTAGTAAATGTTGAAGTCCTAATGTAACAAATAGTTCATATGCGCGTGATAATGACGTGTTCTGTAAAGTAAATAAAAAAATATTATTAACTTATAAAGGAAATTAAATTTAAGCTAAAAAACCGTGATGCATTTAATGTTTAATTAGAAATGAATGGGCAAAGTTGAAAATGAATTTTTCAAAAATTAATATACATTTGGGATTTTATTCCTGACCGGAATATCGGATTTTCATTCATCATCAGAGTAAGTTTTATCAAGTTTGTATAGAGAGTCGACTTCAACTTAATGTCTTTATCACGACTACACCTGTTGATACTTTCATTAAATTGAAATCAGCTCTCTACATGAACTTGATAACCTTACTCTGACGATGGATGAAAATCCGAAACCGGTCTCAAATGTCTTAAATATGCATGCTAAGACAGATAAAATCCCCTGCGTTTTCCAGCATAAAAATTATTGAGGGTAATTATAATATCAGGATTCCAACAAGGATATAAAAATGTCAAAATGTAGTATGCAAATACCGGCAATAAACTAAAATAATCTTTTTCACATAATGTTTCTCACAATATTTAAATCTTATTGCTTTTATGAATAATTCCCATCGGGATATAAAAAATATACAATGTATTATTTGTATATGACAGTTGATACAAAACTCATCTGTAAATTCTACCTTCATAATTTAAAAGATTGAGGGGAAGCAAGGGAAGATCGAACAAGGCCCAGTTTATTTGAAAGGAAAAGACAAAGCGAAAGGACGAAAAAGCCCAATAGGCCGTCCAGAAGGGGAAGGATGAGTGGTGAAGGTAGATCAATAAATAACAGAATACAGAAATTAATTATATACGAGACTAGTTCATTGTGCTGAGAGTGGGAAGTGTATGAATGATTTCTTATTCTCACAGCTTGTCGAAATGCGATGTGTTAGTGGGAAAAACAAATGAAAGCTCGCACTCTACCAACTAATAGTGGGAGTATAACATAAGATCAAGAGAGAGGAAACCCACTAATGTTTTAAACAATATAATTTTTGTTAGATATTTATTCTCACACATTTTTTAAAAATATTTTTGTTATAATTATTTTTATGTGTTAAAAATGCTATTTCTAAACCAAAGGGTTTATTGAGGTTGATTCATTTAAATAAACTATTATGTTGTAATGAAGTTACACATACAGGGACGAAGTTAGCTCAGTGGCAGCTTACTGAAGAACTAGCAACGTGGAGATCCGGATTCGAATCCAACTCTAACATTATTATCGTATTCAGGTGACCAAAATTTTTGTATTTCTGGGGAAAACTCAAGTACGAAAATTTGGCGCGAAAATTTGGTTCCTTTTAAAAGAAAATAAGAGAAAAAAAAATTGCATCATCGGAAATTTTGCCAAAACAAGTTTAGTAGATAACATATTACTGTTCTTTGTTCTTAATTTCTTTTATATGTTACAGCAGCAAACATTGTTCAAGTAATAATACTAATAAAGAAGGTATTTACTAGTCTTTATATAAATAGTGAGCAAGTCCAGGCGACTGGCCCTTGAGATGTTTGTTGGTTAGTCAAGGAAGAGTTAGTATTGAAAGACTGACATAATATTTTTTATCTAGAAAATTGAAATACACACTACTATGAAGTTTATTGGTATTGCACTCGGATTACTTTGGATTTGAATGGAATGTTGAAGTCTTTATGATAGGTTAACTGGACACATTATAGGAAGCATTAACAGTTACTGGAAGAATTTTTATTTCAAAGGAAGTTGGAATGCATCAGAGACATTTTCCGTGATAGCCTGCTTCTTTTTGTGGTCATCGACCGGTTTCGGGCGTTCGCCCATCTTCAGGATGCGTTTGTCACAGTGTGATAAAGACTTGCACAGAGCAAATTCAGTAAACACACTGACTAGTCTTTTAAATGTGTTTAAAAACTAAACTCTTAAACTTTGAGCACTGACTCAAATTATGCCAATCACCTAAATACCGACGACATCTCCAATACGATAAATTTACTAAACCCAGGCAAAAAAGGGCGGCGACTATACGTACTGGAACAACTCGAAATATATAAACACAAGACACAAATCTGATAATGAACAGACAAACTTCGCAAGTGAACAACTATTCCCACCCTCTTCCCACAATAACAATAAAACACGCAATAAACTACACACAACACACCTGAAAACCCAATCAAATAGTTTTTAAGTTTAAAAAAACAAATAGATTTTAGTTATAGTTTTAACACTGCTAGTTCTTAAGTCTGTATATACGAACCACAACTGCCTTAAAGTGTGCATATGTAAATAATGTATGCAAGAGAGAAAAAAAAAGACATGTCACTACGGAATGACGTAACATTAAGCTTGGCTAACACACTTATATAATTTTTCAAAAAAAATTGTTCTAATGATATACGTATAAAAAAGTGTGAACTTAGACTAGTTTAGATTTGATATGTTTAGGCATGTAAAGAACCCATATTTAGGTACACATGGTGCGTGGATGACGTATATGAATTGTGAAGGGTGAATTGCGAAATACGTTTAGTGTCATCAAACAATCTGCTCATATATATTGTTTGATATTTTATTTATTTTGATAATTTTAGTTTAACAAAAATATTTATTTATTTATCTATACTATCTTATAATTATACAAATCGTAATCTATCCTTTCTTGTCAGACTATTTCACATCAGCACACGGATGACGCAGTGTTATTTCACGCTGTTATAAATAAATAACCAGAATAATAAGATAGTATAGAAAGTTAATTACAAAGTGAATCTCCCTCCTACAATGGATTTAAAGATTACACCTCCACGTGTTGGATGTTTCCATTTTAAAAAATATTCCCTCTTTAAAAACCCAAACATGTGTTCCTTTTCTACTCAGGTATCACCGCCCTACACCCCTATTGATCAGGTTTAAGAGTTTAGTTTTTAAATACATTTAAAAGACTAGTATTTGCTCTGTGCAAGTATGTGTTATCACACTGTGTGACAAACGCATCCTGAAGATAGGCGAACGCCCGAAACCGGTCGATGATCACAAAATGAAGCAGGCTATCATGGGAAATGTCACTGATGCTTTCCAGCTCTGCGGAACCAACCACAACAACAGAAGTTGGAATGCCAGAGTTTGTTTTTATATATTCATATTGGTTTAAATCATTTTATTTTTATGAAATAACTGTTTTTAGCTGATAGTCATAACTTAGTTTGAAGTGATAATACGGTGTGGGTTCTTCTCTGTTTAGATTGGTTCAGGGTGTGCAGAATATAAATCTTTTATCCACCTCATTATAATGAACAACGCTGAGAACGGGTGAGGGAACTGTTATAACTATTGGGGAATTGATTAATTTTAGAAGAGTAAAATGATTTTGATACTTGCTATTTATTTCATTTTCCATTTTTGTTTAATACAATTTAAGTTGTACAATATTTATTCTTATTTAGAAATTAACATAAAATATAATATTATTACCTTCTTGATCTTTAGAGGATTGGGGTCCATAAGATAACTGAAGGATATATCCGGCAATGTTTCTTTATAAGAAGATATTTTCTAAAAAAATAATAAAAAATAAAATACTCGTAAATTTAAATAAAAAAAAACTTTTTGTAATCGAGTCCTTTTTTTACTTCCTTTTACTCCTTAGTAAAGAGGAAATACCTATTGTATCTTGTCAAATTTTCGATGTCGAGTTGTCACCGAAAATGCACGCTTTGAAGTCCTCTGAGTCCAAAAAAGGGGTTTTTAGAAAATGTGTGTGTGTGTATACGCAGGTCTGTGAACAGCATAGCTCAAATACGAAAGATTGCAGAAAATTCAAACTTGATATTCCGTTTAGGTATCACCATGGAGATTCGACTGTAGCTCCACAACCAGAAGTAATACTGTACTTAATGTTTTTTTTTTTCACTTTTTTCAGATTTTTCCAAAAATGATTCTTAACAATTTCCTTAAACATGGCATATCAACTACATATGCAAACATCTACAATTTTTATTTGAAACATTTCTTCGGGAAAATCCATTTAAGAGAACTTTTAGGAGTGTGGTTAGATTTTTCTCTAAAGTGTCTACTTGAGTTTATTACAAAATTCTATCATCTAAATAATATTAATTAGAATTAAATATAATGTTGAGAAATTCTGAATATGAAGAAAATGGGATAACCTGAAGTGCGTTTTTTCCTAAAAAGTATTTTCCATTTTTCAGCTATTTTCTCTAAAACGGCTCAAACTATTCTCTTTAAACTAAGTATGTGAACTACACATATAAAGAGCTAAAACTTTTATTTGAAATTTTTCTCCGAGAAAAACTCATTTAAGGGGGCCTTTTGGGGAGAGTTAGGTTTATATTTCAAGAAAATCAATAAATTGGAAGTGCTTTTTTACTGAACAGTTTTTCAGTTTTCGCGATTTATTTTTGAAGTACACTTTCTCTAAAGTGTCATTCAGTACACTGTACGGTACTAAAACTTATAGAAAATTAAGTTACATTATCCTCTCCCTTTGCTCTAATCCCTTTGTACAATCTCTAGCCTCCATTTCCATCCCTGAGAGAGAAATGATCAAATTGCTGCATGAGAAAAGCCAACTAACTTTAAAAACAAAGCCAAACTTGAAGAAAATTTGTTAAAAATCAAATAATTGCCGAGAAAGTCATGTGAATGTTATATACTAAAGTTTTTTATTTAATATAAAGCAAAGAATAAGAGAAAATGTTTGAATATTTTGAGAACGACTTATTGCTAATATATGCATGCGACCCAGGCCTTTTAATTGAAATGTGATTATGATGTGTACCAAGCAAAGTGTAGGACAATGAATTTGTAAGTAATATTTATATTATATGCTCCTTGCGTATTACTAGGTGTTGGTTTAGACCAACGGTTCTCAATCCTTTGATCTTTTCCTTCGAGTCCCCCTTTTTTACCTTGAATAATTTTGCCCCTGTGTAATATAAGCTAAAAGTAACCCAATTCACGGGAATTTAAACTCAATTTACCTTTGCAAAATTAATTTTTTCTACTGTAGTTGCTTTAAAGTCTAAATATAGAAACAAACTTCAAATAGAAAGGGATCTCATAGTGCCTATTTCGTATATAAAACCAAACCTGGACAGGTTGTGTACTTTAAAACAGGCACACATTGGTCATTAGATCTCTATGTCCTAGAAATGTTTCATTTTTAATGCTTTCGTTTTAATTATATTTTAAATTAATAAAAAAAAATCTCTGATGCCTTGTCTTGTTCATTTATTTGACGACCCCTTTGTAAAGTCATGGTATCTTCCCTAGCAGGCGCGCCCCACAATTTGAGAATGGTAGTCTAGACAGAGGATGTAAGCTATATAGTGAAAAATGAAAAGCTGATTACTGAATATAAGCGCTGGGGGATTAAACTTTAGAAAAAAGAACAGCTAACTCACAGTATTGAACAGAAATGATGGCTGTTGATCACTGACGGTTCAAATATCTGGGATCTATAATAAAGAATGAAGATGGTTCAAATAAACTTGTGGATAAAAGGACAAATGAAGAGAAAGATATAATCGGATTGCTCAAATCTTTGCTTTAGAGCAAAAATGTTTTTCAATAGCGCCCATCGTCTTATATATAACATTATTTCTACAACGTGGGGCTATATGGTGCAAAACTTAGACACTGAATAAAAAAGAAAGAAAAGATTTTAGTTACTAAAATGGAGAAAAAGGGCAGGGAGATCCAAGAAAGACAAAGTCAGAAACCTGACATAAATGGAGACTAGAGATCAGTAGGAATATCGTACAAGTAGTTGATATTGTCCGAGCACATCTTGGATGGGTGAAAAACGATATTCGTTAATAAATAGAAAAAAAAAAATGAATAGAGTAAGATTCGGAAATAGATAAACAGCAGAAGTATAGTAGCTGTGTCGAATTAAGGACTTTCAGAGGATGGCACGACGAATCGCAATTGATGCAAGGAGAGGTTTATTGAGAGGAACAAAGTTATATGCACAACATCTCAAAAGAAAAAAAAAACTGAACTTAAATTACTAAAAACGATATTGATCTATAACTGATGTTAAAATTTGTTTTCATGATAAATAATTGAATGCACGTATAATTTCTATCGATTGGTGCTGTTGAAAATAGTTTTTCTGTTTAAGCCTTTGCTTCGATACTACAATCCGCATTTACGAGTATATTTTCCTTGTTAACAAGAACAAATACAATGCTTTGTAAATACTCAGATTAATGTTTAAAATAATCTAGCAACTTACTCTTACAGATGCACTTGAAAATGATTGTCTCACATCAGGATTTAAAAGTCTAAATATATCATTCCTATAAACAAAACCAATTGTTTTTGTTGCAGTACCCTCAGACTGCAACAGAAATAAAAATATTTTCATATAAAATGGAAAAAAGAAAATAACTATTAAATGCCAATATTTTGAATTCAAGTAAGCAAGATTTTATTTTATAAAAATTGAGCCCTATTTAACAGGAGCTATAGGAAAAACTATTTGAGTTAGATTTACTTATGAATTATTTTTGTAATCCCGTTCGTGTTGTGACACGATCATAACACATAATAAATCATAGATTAATAAGATTTGGTATGCTTAATACTAGATTCTTAAGTTTTAAATCTTTTCATACAAACGAAGTGGAAAACATGAAGCGATTTTTCATTCTGCTTCATTTGTTGTCATTGACCATTTTCTCACTTTTTCTTAGCGTTAAGATGATTTGATAAGCAGATGATATCAGGCTAGGACACTATATCAAAGGCGAAAACATGTTTATAAAGTGTACGCCCTCGACTGATTAGTCAATATTCCTTAGATAATACCAAATATTATTTTCATGAAATGTTCGCTTACTGTGCTTGACTGTGTCACAACACTGTTTATTAAGCATTTCTAACAATAGGTCAGAACGCATCAGTAAGATCAGAAAGCACCAAGGACAACAAAATGAAGCGGGTTTCATGAAAAATCTCTGATTTTTTCAATTATCTAATAATAAAAACTTTGAATAAAATATTTAACAACAAATAAAAATCTTAGAACTCAATGAAAGATATATTTAATAAAATTATCCATAATTTAAAAGAATTTTAACAAATATGAACAATATAACAATTTATAAGCTTTTCGCGGAACACTAAAAATTTTCTGCGGAGCACCGGTTGAGAAACCTGGTTTGGAGGAACTTTTTACAGATGTCAAACTTAATCAAAATGAATTTTAGCAATTTAAAACCGATAACTAAACGCTCGTTAAAAGTAACTAAAGAAGATATTTCTTCAAATTTATCTGATTTTTTTTAAAAAAAAAAGCTTGCTATAATTACATGATTAAAAAATAATACATTGCAAACGGAAGTACAAGCAAATAACAATCTTATGTCAGAACTAAAACAATTTGCTAAATATACTAGGATCAGAATAAACAATGTACAAGCAATGCAAAATGAAGACTCTTTTGCTGTCATTTGTAAAAATCGTTGAACCAATAGGCTTTGAATTGAATGCAAGTAAGGTCGATTTTTGTTATGTCACCTTTAACTTGGACATTAATTGACACTAGTGATAAATACATTTTTATTGTCAACTTCAAGAAATACTGAAATTATTTAGTTTCTGAATTCAACTTTCAAAATTTCCAATTTAGGTGAAAGTAGTTTGATTTATTTCTTGTAGTTCAAATATGTGATAGAAAATATTTTTATTATTTATTTATTTTATAATTTGCTTTAGTGTAACAAATCTATAACTTCTGTTTCTACTTTTCTATTTATATTTCATTCATTATATTTAGTGTATTTCCTATTGATTTATTATTATTTTCTATTACTTTATAAATATGTATTTCTCTCCTTTATATATATAATGTTTACTATTATAACAACTCCTGGGAGACGGTTCAAAACCATGCCATTCAAGCTTAAAATAAAATTTAAATATTATACGTTATTATGTACTATTGTGAAAATAAAGCTTTTTCTATCTATCTAATTATTGCTTTCTTTGAATGCACATCGGCAAAAAAATTAAATAATACAAGAAATGAAATAAAAAAACTCTTATTATTAGGTGTCCAACCATTTGGGTTATCTGGACCATATTAGAAGAAGAAGAACAATTGCCTTGAGTCATCCTTATGCTACAAACACTAACGATAGCAGCTCAATATGTGCTGGTACTGGCAGGTAACATCTAGACAATTTTAAATTGACGAGTGGGTTTGCGATTGTTGAAAACGTAAATAAAACCGACCGTCCAGTTGAGATAATTCCTCTCACTCCTTGGAGACAAAAGATACCTCAAATATAACGGAACAGTATTAAAAAGCCTTTATATATTATTTATTTATATTTGTTTAAAATTGTTTGTTGGGCCGCATTCGAAGCCATCCTGAGCTGCGGGTTGGACACCCCTGCTCTAGAAATTAACAAGATAGCATAGCTGTTATAAATGAATCAATCTGAAAATCAGTAATGGATTTATTGTTTTATTTAATTTATCATAAATAAATATTATAAATTTGAAACTCACTGCTTTAACTATGTTTCTTGAATTCACTATTGGAAAACCAAGATACGGATGCGTTTGTACAAATTCAAACAAAGCTTTAGGGTTTATAGTTAGTGGCAGGCAAACAACTTCTTTGGTCATCATATCTGCAGCAGTTACGGTAGGAACTAAAGGCATAAATTCAGGGTCCAATACGGGTAGGCCTTTAAATTTGACTAATAAATGAAAAATTGGCTGAAATAATATAAAATTATAAAGAGAATGAGCATACTTTAAATAACTTTAATCATTTTTATTTGAAACATTCTGGCAGAAAACTAGTGGGCTCTGCGGTAGCAGCAACGCTAAGTTACTCGAAATTTGTCATTTCATTTGTGTCGATTTTACCATGTATATAATATTATGAAGTTATGTAAAATGTATTATATATTAGAAATAAAAATTACGCAAGTCACAATTATAATAAACATTCAACACAAAGCAATCATATGAACTTGGATTATTATTATTATTATTAATTTGAGGCGCATCAACATCTATTGGTCATTGGCACCCGGAGCTTTCTCAGCCGGCCTCCGGACAGTGTTCTCTCATTACAGATAACACTGTCCATCAACGGTAACTAGGAAGAAAAAAATCTAAGGGAAGCACAGCTAGACTCGAACACGGGACCTCCGCGTGGGAGACTAGTGCACTAACCAATTAGCTAATCCCTTCCCTGATTATTTTCAATGCATTTTATATCCACACACTTAAAATTTAAATATGTAAAATATATTTTTTAATAATCTGTGACAAAATGTACAAGTGGAAATTATGAGTTTAAAGAAAATCTAGTAACCTAAAGTGTGATACAACTGTATAGTTTCTTAGATGTTCTGTATTCTGTCGATAACAGAGTTACAAAAATTTTCTTTAACTTGAATGCTAGCGCACATTATATAACTCTTATTTAAAACATTTCTGCAAAAATCTTGATTTTTTTAGGGAATTCTGAGGATTCTTTGTTGTTCGGCCAATTTTTAAGAGTATTGCAATGCATTTATATAGGGAACCTTATATGTGCTGTGTATTGACATTGATTAC
This sequence comes from Triatoma infestans, assembly GCA_011037195.1. Taxonomy (NCBI): domain Eukaryota; kingdom Metazoa; phylum Arthropoda; class Insecta; order Hemiptera; family Reduviidae; genus Triatoma; species Triatoma infestans. Next base: position 27,047 of record JAAEAF010003563.1, read on the forward strand.
AAATTAGATACAAAATTTTAATTACAATAATTTATTTTCAGGCTATGAAGATGGAAATAAATACTCTATCAAAGAATTGAAACTTGGCAAAAACCTTCTAATTTTCTATTTCCAAATATTATGTTTTTTTATTTTAGATGGCCAATATAAACCAGTCTTAAATTTACTTACATAATTGACGAATTCCACAACCCAATTGGTAACAAAGATAATTAGAAATACTGGCAAACCAAAGAGTGGATTACCAACTGCTTCTATCATAATTACTCCCACACTGAACCTTAGATGTGTCACTCCACTCGTGTGTGCTACCGCTCCCAGATATGCCAATTTACCTACATGCGCCCAACCACTCTTAAAAAAAAAATATATATATATTGGAATAATAATAATTAAAATATACATCTAATGAAATGAATATAAAATAAATAAAATTTGTAACATAACAAAAGCATCATTACACCAATGATTCCTTTAAATGCCTGAGAATAGTAGAAGATTATTTTTTATTTTTAAACTTATTTTAAAATCGCTGAAAATATCTTTTGGACAGATCATGTCAACACTAAATTAACAACCGAGAGATTTAAAGAAAAGGTTTATGATTTTATTGATTTCTAATTACCGAACTGGGAAGTATTACTCTCAATAAATGAGATATTAAACGACCCATCAGAGCTCCAGAAATCATTGTTGATGCTATTATTCCTGTAGGAACATGAAGTCCAAGTTGAAATACAGCTGCTTCAGAAAATCCCAAAAAATAGAATAAAAGTGTTACATCCACAAAACCTGAAAAATAAAAATATGAAAATCATGAAACTGAAAAAGGAAAACTATAAGAAAAAAGCTATAAATAAAAACAGATAATGAAATTTTTAATTTCTTTTTTTTTTCTATATCTAAGTTAAATTTATGCTCTATGATAGCATTGTTATCCTAACCATCTAATACTCTCGATTTCTCTCCAGTAACTTTGCTTACTTATTTCTAAATCAGACTCATACCAAAATATAATTCAATTTTATTAATGTTTGGTTGTTTATCGGGCGTAAATAAAAACAAGATAAATTCCTGCCAACGTTTCCATAAATTTATTATTTTTTTTAAGCCAATATATGTACTGCATGTAGTCACAATCATATTAAATACATACAAGACCGCTATATACGATGCACTTTGCACACTACACACTCAGAATACATTTTTGCCTTGAAGAGTTATTGAAATTTATAGATTGTAAAAATATCCCATTTAATTGGGCATATGAGTTAAGAGAGCTTCTCTATCGGATAGGGGCAAATCATATTTGGAACAGTCAGAGTTCTGATATTATTAATAAAAATTATAATAGTTTGGTTGAAGCTTTTGAAAATCACTATTTGTCAAAAGATGTAGATTTTGTTATTAACTCACCGTTTAATGTATATTTTCGTAATGTCAGTAGCCTAGGAATGCGAGAAGAGTATTTGTATCATAATATTAACATCAATAAAATTAGATTGATCTCATGGTTGAGGTTAGCTAGTAAAAAGTATACATGTATCTTTGTAAATGAAGAAAAAGTTCAATTTAATAATGAGCAGTTATGCAGACTGTGTGATTCGGGGGATAAAGATGATTTGATCCACTACTTACTGTATTGTCCGTCTCTGTCTCCATACAGAGAAAAATACTTGAAACACTATTTGTCGGACTGTAATGACACAGTTTCTAATATAGAACAAGTACTCTCTCGTTTTGATGGAAACAAGATTAATAATATATACTTATTTTTTGTCAAAAGTGTCAAGTTAAGAAAGCTACTTATAAATTAGCTTATTATAGTTCAGATGTATCGCCTAGTTATTTATCTCTATTTTCTTTAAATTCTTAATGAGTTTACAGTTTGTAAAATATTGTACTGATTACCAGATAAGGAGGATATTAATTTTCAAAATGTTTTGGTTTTTTATTTTTATTTTAGATTTTCTATGAGTTTTGTATTTTGAGGTATATATATTTTATTTTATTTTTTCAAGTTTTTTGTTCTGTTTTGCTTATTAGTATTTCATTTTTGTATTTCTCCCACTTCTTGCTATAGATTTTTGTATCTTTAAAGCAATAAAGTACATACATACATTTTTGCCTTGAAGAAGATAATAAATTTATCGAAACGTTGGCAGGAATTCATTTTGTGTTTTTTACTACTGGCCGAACCTCACGAATTTTAATAATGCAATTGAACTATATTAATTATAAGTAAAAAAAAATGTAAAAAACTTTATGTAAAACTTAACCAAATATCCGGGTGGTAGAAATGCCACGCCATGAGAAGAGACAATCATATTCTCCGATTAGCTCCTAGAAGAATACTTTAGAAAATTATTTAGAAGCTTGAATGAAGGAATTCTAAATGCCAGAACTAGACACAAATCAAAGTAGACTGTTAAAGGGGTAGACCCAATTTACTGTTAATGTTAAATTGTTTAAAGGAAAAGTTTTATAATAAAACGTTGCTAAAAGATACGCAACCTCTATTCCTACCTAACCAACCCTTTACTATCCGTCGCCTTTTATGTCTGCTGTCTGCAGTACTCGTCAAAATATAGTAAATGACCATTTAAACTATATTAGCGTTTAAGTGGTGTAACGGGCAGAGAGTGGAGGTCAGCGACTCCTATCCTATGGAGATGTTTCTGCAGATACCTATGGCTTGTAGTCATGCAGAAAGTAGCTACTCCCTACCGCTCTTGGCAAATGGGCAGGGATCATATCAAATTGAAGCAACTCCCAGCTCTTACCACGTGCATGCTCGTTAAAAATTTCTGCCCAACGTTTGTTCACGCTCAATTTAATGAGATTCTTGGCAGATGAGAATTCCAAAGGTTGGGATGGAGGGACAATCTGCATCCCTTCCTTGGCTAATCGGTCGCCTGTTCGTTCCTGAGCAGGTCACAGTGAGATGGAACCATTGGAGGACGGTACCGCTAACAATTAATCCGGCTATTGCTTCCTTGCAGTCAGCCTTAAGCAATGGCGCACTAGTGGTAGCCTATGTTAAGGAAATAGTGACCGCCTGAGAGTCGATAAATATGACTGCATTTCTCTCGGGGTATTAGCGAGGTCTTCTAGAGATTAGTTACGGTCTTCAGTTCGCCCTCATAATTGGTATTCATTTTAATACCATCTCTATTTCAAATTTACAATTTTCTACCAACCTTCTGACACACCAATTTACCTAAATATTTTATCATGCATTTCAGTAGTAGTCCTTTACTTTAGTGCACTGTAATGTAGAAGTTAAATAAGGGAGTGACAGAAGACTAAACAAAACGCATTTACTACCCCGAAATCGTCGCGGTCTGCGAAGAGGATTAGATCTCAAACCTACGGGGAGGCCATGTACTCAGAGAGGATTGCCGCGGCCGACTACCCCGAGGGAGTTGGATCCGGGGAGGCTTAAGGCCATCCAGAAATCCCTGTTTGCCACTATGGCGGCCTCTGCGGAGGATCGCCAAGTGCATTTTCTTAAATGCACTCATAATTCGGGACACCTCCTGCTCACCTGTACCGACACAGATAGTGCGGCGTGGGTGACAGAGTTCGTCCCTTCGCTGCGGCTCTGGGAAGGTGCTGCCCTCCGGACCCTGGTGGGGGACGAGGTCCCGAAGCCTGTAGTGTGCACGGTTTTCGTGCCACATGAGGATGGCGAGCCAGTAAAGGCAGAGCAGGTAATCAACCTTTTGCGATTTGGCAACCAGGGCTTGAAACCTGACCTGTGGACCGTCATGGGGTGTATCCCGGATAGCAAGGGCTAGCTCTTCACCTTTTCCATGGGACAGGAGTCCCTGGTCGCTTTGAGGAGGCTGGACATGTCTCCATACTATGGGTTCGGTAGAATTAAATTTCGAACCAAAGATAAACCAGGTGAGGTGCAAAAGGAAGCTACCGCCGCCAAGGCGCTTGGCCAGACGGAGGAAGCTTCCGCCCCCTGAGTCAGCGCTGACCCCCACGATAGAACCGGCAGTGTGGATTGGCGCACAAAGAGCCTCGGCTAGCCGGAAGAAAGGCGAGAAGAGAGGCAAGGAAACAAGGAGGAGGGAGGGCTTGTCCGTCGCCACCGGCGGGGCCGGGACCAGCCCGCTGTTGAGGCCTCAGGTCACTCAGCATGTGCTGGCACCCGGGGGTGCTGGTGAATGGCGGAAAGACGAGCCTAGCACGTCTTCCCTCACTACTACATCACAATGATGGGTCTACGGATCCTGCAAGTCAACCTCCATCATGCCAGGGCAGCTTCGGCTATCCTATCTAAGAAAGAATGTGCTTGCACATCGCTTTGGTGCAGGAACCGTGGCTAGTGGCTGAAGAGGTCAGAGGCATGGTACTGTACCCCTCCGAGGTAAGGTACTGTACTGCAGGGGCTCTGAGAAACCCAAGAGCCTGTATAGTTCTTAACAGCTTGACGATTTTGTTACAGCAATCATCTCGGTTTCTACCGAAGGCGGAACTAGAAGGATGGTCGTCTTTCTGCCTACTTCCCAGGTGAGGACCAGCAGTGCCCGCCGGAGCTTTGGCGGTCATCATCAACTACTGCGAAGCAAGGAATCTTCCGCTTCTCGTGAGCTGTGACGCCAATGCGCACCACGCTACATGGGGAAGCAAAAACTGCTACAGCAGAGTTAAGTCCCTTTTGGAATTTATCTATGGTAAAGGGTTACTAATATCTAATATAGGTAAGGAACCCACCTTCGTCACGGTGTCAGAATGGAGGTGTTGGACTTGACCAATCTTAGCTGTGACCCTGACTAATCGTGAGCTGTGACGCCAATGCGCACCACGCCACACGGGGAAGCAGCAACTGCAACAGCAAAGGTAAGTCCCTTTTGGAATTTATCTAAATTTGGGGTAAAGGGTAAGGAACCCACCTTCGTCACGGTGGTCAGGAGGGAGGTGTTGGACTTGACTCTGACCAATCTTAGGATGTGTGACATGATTAAGAATTGGCATGTGTCGTCATATTCCAATCTTAGGCACATCAGATTCGACATCGACCCCCCCTCTCGCTGCTACGGTAGGCCGTATTCCGAAACCCAGGGGGAAACCGATTGGGTAGGATATGTAGATTCCCTTAAGGACAAGTTAGCACAGGGAGTCTCGGATAGGAGAGGGGTGGAGGGACTGGAACGGATGGTGGAGGAGGTGCAGGAGGCGATAGGCACGGCTTACCAGGAAAACTGTCGGAAAGGTCACGACCACAAAGGGGAATGACGGTCTGGTGGAACAACCACCTCGAAAAGTTAAGCGCTGAGGTGAGAAGACTGTTCAATAGGGCCAAACTTACCCAGAACTGGACCGCATGCAGAAACGCCCTCACGCAGTACAATAAAGAAATTAGGAATCGAAAAGATGTTCATGAAGGAGGTTTTGCGAGGGGATTGTAGATGTCCATTCGGGTGCCAGAATCCACAGAATCCTGACCAAAGACAGTACTGCGTATAAAGTAGGGTTTCTTAAGAAGAGGGATGGAACCTTCACTGTATCAGAAGAGGAAAGCCTAGAGCTTCTCATGGAGACGCATTTTCCAGGCTCGTCCCGACAGTAAGGCTCAGAGGTGCGGTTTCCCCTGAGGAAAGGCATACTAGACCATCCTCAGAGGATTGGAAACGGCCACTTTCATCACAAGGCCAAATAAGGTCAGGTGGGCCATAACAAATCCCAACCCTTAAATCTCCAGGGGTAGATGAGATTTACCCGGTCCTTCTACATAAAGGACAAGAAATACTGTTACCATACATGTGTAAAATCTTTAGGGCGTGCAATTCGTCTGGAAATTGGACTGGACAGAATAGAAGTAGAAGTTGTTAAAAGAATGGTGTTTCCATCAGTTGGTGGCACAAGATTCAACTGATGGAAAACAACCGCCTTCCAAAAATTTGCTTATTTGCCTTGCAAAATCTGGCCAGTTTGCAGACAAAAGAAATTAAATACAATTGGAAAATAAATTAACTTGTATTGGAGCGGTCGATATTATTCATAATCATATTCAAGGTAATAGCACACTAATTCAAACTGACATTAAAAATATAATATAAAAACTTAAAAATAATCATTTTTCTACTGACATAAATTCCGTACTTGAATCTCGTTACAATCCCAATTTTAGATTAATTAGCAGCCTAACTTTAGGAGAACCATATTTACAATTTAGAGTCCCTATTTCTAAACTTAGAGTGGTCAGTCAGATAAGAATTTGTCAGCCTAATAACTGTACAATAATTTATAAAGGTATCCGCCACAAATTCGAAGGTTACATCTCAGACTGCCCTACATGCAATAGTAAAACACAAGATAATTTGTATCATTTTCTATTAAAGTGTCCCACATATGTTAATAATAGGTCTAAATATATAGGTAGGTACATCAATAATGATCTTGATGAAAAGAGCAATGTAGAGTGTTTGTTATATATTAATGACTCAGATAAATGAGATAATTTGTTCTATTTCATTGTTAATTCTCTAAAGATAAGAAATTTAGCTGTTTTGTGAATGTTTTTATTTATTTGTTTTATTTTATTTTGTTTTAACTTTTTATTTCATTTTATTGCAAGAAGACTCATTTACTGGTTTATGTTACATTTTGTTTAAGACATGTATATCTCAAGTATTCTAAAGTAGATGATTTTGATCTATTTAAATCTTCTAAATTATCAAAATTTGTTTATTACCAGAGAGAGCTTTTATGTTGATTTTGTAGATAATGTAACTGCTTTATTGATGTTTTTTATTTTATTTGTATTGCAAGAAGCAACTCCATTTGTATGGGGGATAACCCCAAAAACAAATTAATAAATATTCTATTCTATTCTATTCTATTCTTTAGGGCGTGCATAGCTCGTCGATATACACCGGTAACTTGGCGTAGTGTCAAAGTAATCTACCTTCCTAAGGTCGGTAGAGTGTCTGACCTAACGCCGAGCTCCTATATACCGATCAGCCTATCTTCCTTCCTAAGCAACGCTTTAGAAAGATTGGTGGAGTACATTAGAGATGAGGTTCTAAGTGTAACCCTTCTAAGTGCCCGCTAATAAGCTTATTAACCAGGTAGGTCGGCAGAGGGCGCTCTGGATGATCTCAATAGGCAACTTTCAAAATCCCTAGAGGATAAAGAGATTGCGGTAGCCACCTTTTTAGAATCAAAGGGCGCATTCAACTACGTATTGTGTTCCTCGGTCACTACCTCTCTCCAAAGAAGAGGAGTACCAGCAGTGTTATGCGACTGGATGGAGTCTGGTCTAAGAAATAGAATTAATATTTCCACAATAGGCCAGACCACCCTTATGGTGAAAGTAGGAGGGCGTGCCCAGAAGGAGGAGTATTGTCCCCTCTGATGTGGACACTGGTCGTTGATGACCTCCTCCATGATTTATCTGCGAATGGCTACGACTGTCTGGGCTATGCAGATGACTTAGCGATTGCAGTAAGAGGCAAACATCCCAGTATAATCTCAGAGCGGGTACAAGGCGCTCTTAACATGGTCAGGAACTGGTGCAGGGAGGAGGAGTTATCCATAAACCCCCACAAAACCATAATAGTTCCTTTCACCCACCTAAACTTGGGCACACTCCGATTCCATTTGCGCTGGAGGCTAAATACCTAGGGGTTACATTTGTCCGCAGACTCACTTGGAATCAACACATCGACAAGACTGCACTCAAGGTCAATGTGTCGTTCAACTGGTGCAGACGACTCTGTGGTAGGAACTGAAGCTTGCGCTCCAGTCTGACCCTCTGGGTTTAACCAGGGTCATCAGACTCATGATCATGCATGGGTCGGTGGTCACGCTGACCATGATTCTGCAGAAGGGGACGGTGGAGCTGAGTCGAATCGAAAAGGCAAGCATGCCTGGGTGTCATGGGGGCCATAAGGACCACCCCGACTGCGGCGTTGGAGGTCCTCCTTAACTTACCACCGTTGCATCTTCTCATCCAAGGGGAGGCCATAATGGGAATTCATAGGCTCCTGCAGGGGCCGCCACCATTACCTCTAAGCATGATTCTGTTAACCAGAGGTTGATAGAAGAAGTTAAGGCTGACCATGTATTTGACCATGCCTACCGATAGGATGATTCCCAAGCTCTATTTTGAAAGGAACTTCCACATTGTTATACCAATCAGGGATGAATGGGACAGGGACCCCCTCTGCTCGGTAACTCGGACTGGTGTACTGACGGCTCCGAAACTCCGACGGGGGTGGGAGCTGGGTCCTATGGGGGCAGGTCTAAAGTCAAGATTAAGGCCAGCCTAGGGAAGTACGGTACGGTCTTTCAGGCCGAAGTTGTGGCGTTACAACTCTGCGCTAAGGAGATTGATTGTAAGACAAGGGTTAGTGGGTAGAAGAGTATATATTCCGATAGTCAGGCAGTCCTGAAGGCCCTTTCCCCACATCAAATAGTCTCAAGACTGCCTATCTGGCCTAACCGAGGTGGGTCCTTGCAATAAGCTGACACTCCGCTGAGTGCCGGGTCATGCGAGGTTCCTTGGCAACGAAAGGGTGGATGCCCTGGCGTGGGAGGCTCGAAGGATACCTTTATAGGCCCCGAGCCCTTCTGCAGGTTGTCCAGGAGCCTCATTCACACTTCTATCAAGGAATGGATCGAAGACCAGCACCTGCGAAGGTGGAAAAGTACGCCAGGGCAGAGGCTGGCTAAACTCTTCATTAAGAGACATTTGCCTAAATTTACCAAGGACCTACTGAGCCATAAGGCTAATACTGGGTCTACTAACAGGGCATTGCAGGCTGATTAGGCACATGCACCACTTATTACTTGCAGACAACGCATTATGCCGTTTCTGTAGGACCGAGGAGGAAACCCCAGTACACATCCTTTGTGAGTGTGCCGAACTGGCGAGAACAAGGTTCTTCAACTGGGGATTAGTAATCCCGAAGCCACGAGCTTCATGACGGAGCCACTTTCAGCTTTGCTAGGGCTTTGATTGAGAGAGCAAAGCTGAAGGATGTGCTATAAACCCAGGGGATCCACAAGAGACCTCTCAATGGAATGAGGCCTGGCCCTCCCCAATCTAATCTACTTCAATTTTTCTTTTGTGACTTCACAGTTTAATAAGTTATTGCCCAGCAAAAATTCATTTAAGGTTATCTCATTTTTTGTTTTTTGTTCGTTCTTTTCTCTTTTTTGTTTTGTGTTTTCTAACAAATGTAAATAGGGAAAAATTTTGTAATTAAATGTTATGTACCAGCAGTAAATAAGTAACATGATTTTTCTTTCCTGTTTCCCCATTTGTTTCATTTTTCATTGAAACAGGGACCTCATATTATGTAGCCGAGACCAATCAGCAATTCACGACCCTCCATTAATTTTTTCCTTTCTTAATTTAATATTTTTTTCGTCAGATTTTATTTTCATAATTCTCCTTCCTTATTATTCGTTATTTTTCAATATTAATTTTCGTTAGTAATTCCATTTAATTTTCTTTTAGGTTTTTTTTTTATTAAATCCTCAAACCATATTATTATTTCTTGAAACCCCCCTTCACCACTGAGCTGCCGCAAAATTTGTTCACTTATAGAGAAGTAAGTGTAACAATCCCTCTTTAAATATTCTTCCTCTTGACCCAAAGAACTAATGTTTCTAAAGATACTATCATATTTTGAATTTATAACTTTTTGTGTCCAAACTTACAAAATTGTTTTTAAGGTTTTTCTTCATATTTCTTAGATTATTTTGAACAAAAGGAACATCTTGTGGATTCCAAACATCCTGAGTCCAATTTTTTTTCAAGCGATGCAGCCCAATTGAACAGTATAAAGTTATTATTTCTCAGCTCAACAAGACGATTGTAGTATTGCTTTAAAAGACTGTGGTCAGGAACGGATAATATTTTATACCAAAAATTTAACATTCTATACACACTCGGCATAATACGTGGGAAGTGGAGTAAATATTTGAAAAACTTTAACTGAACACTCTCTATTTTATCACAGTATGTGGAAACCCAGATTTCAGAGCAATATAAAATTACAGAGGTCACTATCGACTTGTATAAAAGAGTTTTAGCTCGCCATATGTCAGAATTGTAATAAGATAGAATTTGAGAACTTTAGAAATTGCAACATTACTTTCGATTTGGAAATAATCGGCTGTCCTGGCGAATTTACTCGATGTTGAAAGAGGAACCCCTAAATATGTAAAAGAGTGAAAAACTGGGAGAGATATATTGTTAAATGTAAATGGTTTAACATTTTTAAAATTTTCCAGATTTTGAAAAGGGCTACAATTGTTTTTTTAATATTCACAGATAGCCCATTAATCAAACAATATCTGCTTAACAACTGTAACTTAAGCTGCATGTCTTTCCACGAATAGGCTGTTATCGCGAAATTGTTCGCGAAGAGAAGCATTAATAAATCTTTATTAAAACAAAATACCTTTATTAAAATCTTTAAAACCTTTATTAAAATAAATTAATAAATCATTTGATCTAAAGAAGTCTACAATATTACCAAGATATAAATAGAACAATATTGCACTTAATTTTTCCCTTGAAGAACACCTTTACAGTCTTTGATTTTCTGGATTGAAAGATTATAATTGATTGTAGCGTTGGAGTAAATTTAATTAACTAATCTAATGAGTTTCGGGCTAACTCCAATTTCGAATAATTTGTGGAATAACTTATTATGATTAATTCAACCAAGCGCCTTTCTAAAATCTACAAAAATTGTAAAGAGCTTACTTATCTCTTTTCTTAAATGAATGTTAATTACCGAGCTTAAAACAAAGATGGCATCAGTACAATTTCTACTCTGTCTAAAGCCCACTGTTCCTCGGGGAGTACGTTATTATTTTCTGCCCATAACGTTAATCGTTTACAAAGAATATGACCAACAACTCTGTCATGCAATTCACAAGCGTAATTCCCCTATAATTAGCAATGGGATTTCTTTTTTCTATAGAAGCTTCAGTTTTGATCTTCCCCACCCTTTAGGTGTTTGTTCCTCTCTCCAAATTTCATTAAACAAAATTAAAATATAATGAGCCCAATTGGTAGGAAGGAATTTGAAAACTTCACTGGGAATTGTGCCTTGCCCAGGTGCAGTATTATTTTTGGACGAGGTTATGCTTAGCTTTAATTCTTCCATTGAAATAGGATCATCTAGATCCGGATAGCACACTCCAAAATATAAAACATTATCTACTAAATTAGCATTTAATTGAAATGAACTATTATAAAATGAAATCCATTCATTAAGGTCAACAGGATTACTATGTTGTTTACTATTGAAATATTAGTTAAGAGCCCAGAATTCTTTGGAGTTATTTATGTTACGAAATTTCTCCATCCAACTATTTTTATAATCTTTTTTTCCTGTAGTAAAGTACTTTTATATAATTATTTTGCAGAGAGGTATACATTTAATTTTGCTCTTTCCAATCCTGAGGATTCTGTAAAGCCTATAACACTTTTTAACTATTCTTTTACCATTTCTACAATCTACAGTATTAATATTGTATAAATTATTTTATTTGTATTTAGCCGCTTTCCGATTAATTTAATCTTTTTAATTATGCCAACATTAGTTAAGAGCGTTTGAAAAGTTTCATATGTATATAACAGTTCTAATATAAAATATCAACCTAGACACTATTTAAATATATCTTATCGGAGGTTTTTAAAAGACATTGAAATTTAATTAGATCATCATAGGATGCGCGCAATATGTCTGAAGCCCAATTGATGCTGTAGTATAAGTTCTGTATGGTGTGTAAGTCGTCTTATGAGCCATTTTTCCAAGAATTTTCCTAGAATCAAAAGCAAACTGATTGGCCTAATAATGTCTATGGAGACTTGCCTGGTTGGGTATCATACTTATTTCCATAGAAGGTATAGAATATTTCCAAATAAGAGAGTAAGAAATATTCCTTAAAGCAGGGTTAAATAGAAATGTGAGATATATACTGTCTCTTTTGGTGTATGTAAGTTTAAGTATGTCTGCAGTAAAGTAGGCAGTAAATTTTTAAGTAGTTCTGGGATAAGAAGTTACTCCTCCACTCCTCCCACTCCTGAACTGGAACTTTCCTTTCCCTTTTCCTGCACGCGAAGAGGAGACAAATTAACTTTTTTTTCTAAGTCAGCAAAATTGAACTTCCAACCTAAGTGTCATCGAAGTCGACGACTCTAACCTCTTAGCCAATGTCGTAACTTGCTAGTTGTAGATTTCAATAGGTCCTTATACCTCACTCCCATGCATCTCTACTTCTCCTCGCAAATCTTTATTTCTTGCATCTCTCTATATGTCTTAAAGAGAGGCTCTGCCCACTGCTAGGCTCATCTACGCTTCTCTTTTCTGCAACTTAATGCGAAGCTCGGTTTCACTGGCCAGTATCATCAGACGCCTTGTATCTTTCTCCCAGCCCACAGACTGCCCCTTCTCCGCCTATTAGTCCGTACACAGTCATACACAGGTTATGAAAATATTTAGTAAATGAGAAATTTCATCTACCCATGAAATCCATTTTTGCTACGAACAAATAAATAACTGTCGAACAGATAAATTAAAAGTTATTTGCCTACTTCAGTGTAAAACTTATTGCTCAAGGAAAGCTTGGTCTTAACATAATTACCTTCTTCCAAAAATAAAATTGTATTAAAGGCTCCACTGTGACTTTCAAATAAAAAGCTGGATATTCTATTCTCTTCATCTGCACAAAGTTCTTCCATAGTTTGGTTCTATAATAAGAAATACCTCTGAACAATAGTATTTCTCTTATATATATAAAATAATTTTGATCAAGATTACGTACTTCTTTACCTATTCTATACATAGGAAAGCAGGCATCATGTCTTTCAACAACAATCAGGTAAGTTGCAACATTAAGTAATATGGTGAATGTTACAGCTTCAAGTACTTTTAACCATTTATATTTGATAAACCTAAAATATTTTTTACTTAAACTCTCAAAAAAATTTTAATTTTTAGTAAATACTTAAAGTTTACTTCTTTATCGTTAATTTGGGTCACCTAAGAAAGAAGTAATGTACATTACAATCTGAGTATTTTGAGATTAATTTTCATTAATTTCATTACTGCGCAGAGAAGAATAGGTCCATCGGAAATACATGTTCTCAAGATCTTTGAATAAGAAAGAATTTTTTTAGCGAATGAAGTGAGTGAGTTAAATGTTGTTAAAGTGAAGTGAAGTTAAAGCGCAAGTGAAGAAAGCCCTTAACCGAACTTACGATTTTCTGAATAGTTTTTAAAGCTTTTCATGGTTCCTCGAAAACGACGGTATTATTATCTTTCTTCTTCTTCTTTACTGCAGGACAAATTAAAGCCTATGGGTTTTAAGTCGAGGGCTTTACCTTCCTCAACCACTCCTTCCACTTACAAATTTTTTCCTTCTCCCAGTTATCTCAATGAGGCCTTCCTCTTCTTCTTATCCCTATAGGATGCCCAGTGAACAGCCTCTTGAGATTTCTTCTCTCTTCTATCCTTTCCTTTATATTATTATAATCTCGGATTGAATCCATATATTTATATTCTTATAATATTTTGTTGGGAATATTGATTTTAGAAGGATTCTTAAGGAGTTTTTAATTAGCTTTAATTTTATATTAGGGCTCACTTTTAACTGCCTATTCAGTACAATAATGTTCCATTTCTATGCAATATTAATGGCTACCAAATATCTAGTAAAAATCCCGGTGCTCCATGTTTGGAAGTTGGGCTTGTGGCTAGTAATTACACCCAACAAAAAATCTATTACTACAAAACTCGAAGAAATTTTGCACAGTTACGACAAACAAACGGAAATTTCACATTAACATAGGATCGTGAAGGTATTGGTCACTATATAGACAAGCAGCTCTTCAAACGCCTCAGAACTTGATAAATACAATATACACTTGTTGCCATTCAAGAAATCTGTTGGATTGGAGAAGGAAATTTTAGAAAAGAAAACAGCCATATATTATAGATGTATTGAGGTTGGCACATGATTAGAAGTGGATTCATCATTGCAAAAAAAAAAGTCGTGTTTTAAGCCCATGTATCAACTTAAGTGACAGAGGAGAATAAAGTTATTTTTTATGAGAAACTTGAGAGGCGTTTTGATCTATGTCCAAGTGGCAATATTAAAATATTATTTGGAGGCTATAATGTGCAAATTGGCAAAAAGATATTATTCTCCTACAAAAGGAAAATATAGCGCATATGAAGGATTACATGACAATGGCTATGTCTCATAAATTTTGCGGTTTCAAAAAACCTGTTGATTGAAGGAACACTATTTTCCCTAGAAGATTTCATCAGTCAACTTGGTGATGTCTCTTGGATTCTCTTGGAGGCAGTGTTTTGAATCCAATTATCATATACGGATAAGTTCCATTTACAGGTCTTAATGAATTTAAGGACATTCCGAGGAGCAAATATGCACTCTTGATCACCGTCCACTCTCACGATCACAACTCACATGTGCACGAGTAAGAACAAGAATGGTCCTCAAAGGTCTCCTCGATCTTGAATTGGGAGGCTAGCCAACCCTACGTCCACGCCGTGAGGACCGGGCAACGCGCTCTTTGAGTGCGGCCAACAGGGCAATGGCGGGCCTGGCGGTAACCCACCGCGGGCCACCTCTTTAGTGTACCCCTATCCTGCTTTCCCGTCCAACCCGATCCTTCACTTCCCTTATCGTGGGATGGGGGGTGGACTAGCTGCCCCCTCAGGTAAGGGCGACCCTGCGAACATCCCAGCCCAACATTTTACACGGGGAACATACACAATTACGAACACACACACAACAACACGTACACGCACATAGTACAGACTTGTAAGTAGGGCCCAATCCAAGGTGTCACGCGTTCCGTGCCGAGGGATGGATGGCACAGGGGTATTGTGCCGATAACGGAGCCTCCGGGGCACCGGGCGAAACCCCGGAGTATTTAGCCTTGCCCGGCTATTGCGGGGCTCTGGTCGGGGGGACGACCCTATCCCCAGCTACTCGTGGGAATAAATGGGTAGAAGAAAAAAAACAAAAGGTAAACAACTTAAGGCAGGGATGCCATTGAGAACTGGTCCAACAGGCCATGGGGATGGGAGTAATCCCACAACCAGTAAGGCCAGGGCACCAGGTAGAGGGATCACGGCGGTTGCCCAAGGCCAAGAGAGTGGGGCTTCTGATCCCGCAGCCGTTATGGCCACGGTAGAAACTGGCGTTATGCCAGTGACTGCCAAAGGCCGGGCTAGCGGGCCAGGGGGCTCTACGATCAAAGAGGCCAAGGCAAAGGCCGGAGGAAGCTTCAAGGCGGATTCGCTGGAAGCCATCGACCGCATGACAGAAAAGGACGTGGAAATCGCCAGGCTGTCAGGGACCTCCAGAAAGGAGCTCAAAGCTCGTATTGAGGCAGGCCAGGAATATCACGAGGCCAAGCTTCAACTCATCAGAGAAAATTTCCTTCAATGGGCTGAACGCACAGCAAAGGCGACAAAAAGGCCCAGGTCGGAGGGGGAATCCCCTCCACAGCAGCGACCGCCCAAGAGGGTTAAAGCCAAGACTGCGGAGAAATCCTACAGTGAGGCTACCTCTACGGCGAAAATTGCGGTTGTGCAGAGGGGTTTCCCCGATAACCAGTTAGGCACGGAGAGGCTACAAGCCATCCAGAATGCCATTTTGGGGAAATACGACAAGATCCCAAGAGGCGGGCCGCAGGTCAGGTTGGCCAAATGTGCCCATAAACCAGGGTTTCTTGTTATTACCTGTGCAGGGGATGATAGTCTGGGGTGGCTGAGGGAGATTATCCCAAAGCTTAAACCCTGGGAAGGTGCGAGCCTCCAGACACTCGAGGGGGGAGACATACCGGGTCCTGAGACCTGTAAGGTCTTCATCCCTAACGAGGGAGGCAAGCAGGTGGAGGCTGAAAGGGTGCTCACTCGTTTAGAAGTGAGCAACCAAGGGCTGAAAACCAAAATGTGGAGGGTCTGGGGATGCTTACCTGTTGAGGGTGGGTGTCTCTGGACATTCTCAATGGACAGCGGGTCATTGGCGGAGCTTAAAAGGCTGGGCATGACCCCTAGTTTGGTTGGGGGCGGGTGACTTTTCGTCACAAGCTTCCAAAAAGCAAAAGCTCAGAGGAGGCCAAGGCGATGGAAGTGGAAGGAGATCAGCCAAAGGCCGAGAGCTTGGTGAAGGCGGATTCGCCAAAGGAGAGTCAGGGGGGCCTGGAAGGAGAGATG
Source organism: Triatoma infestans (assembly GCA_011037195.1). NCBI lineage: Eukaryota > Metazoa > Arthropoda > Insecta > Hemiptera > Reduviidae > Triatoma > Triatoma infestans. The sequence goes on from JAAEAF010003563.1 coordinate 43,282, forward strand.
GAGGCGTTGCAGGCCGCCCTGGCCGTGTTACCTGTAGGAGAGGGGCGGATGGAGGAGGGGACGGACGGTAAGGCGGGGGTTCCGGTGGGTGCGTCTGCTGGCGGAAGCGATGCCGGCTTGCTCCACAGGTCTCAAGGCCAGGAGCGGTTGCCGGTGGTTGCGGAAGCCGAGGGGCGACCCCTGGGACCAGGAGCCGACGTTCCGCCCCCCTCGGGGACCCAACATGGCAATTAGGATGGTGCAGGCGAACCTCCACCATGCAAAGGCCGCTTCTGCCGTGCTTAGTAGGAGGTTCGACAGGGAGGGGCTACATGTAGCCCTACTGCAGGAGCCATGGTGCCATGGGGGGTCCGTCCGAGGACTGATTCCGAAGTTTGGGAAAGTGCTGTACGACAAGTCTGTAAGTAGACCTCGAGCATGTATATTGCATAGCAATAAGGTGAGCTGTGGACTAATACCGGAGCTGTGCTCCGCCGATTGTGTTACAGCTCTCCTAACTATCAACACCGAAGAGGGAGCGGAAAGGCTGGTCATTAGCTCTGCGTATTTCCCCGGTGATGAGGATCTCCCCCTCTGTCTATTAAGAAGAGTGATGGATTATTGCAGAGGGGGGAACTTGCAGCTGGTGCTGGGATGCGACGCCAATGCGCACAACACTGCCTGGGGGAGCACCGACATCAATCAAAGGGGTAAGTACCTTTATGAATTCATTATTGGTGAAGGGTTGCATGTAGCTAATGTAGGCTTGGAACCAACTTTCGTGACTGCAGCTAGGAGGGAGGTGCTGGATGTGACGCTAGCCTCGCGCTGTATGTTGAGCAAAATCGCTCACTGGCATGTATCAAGTGAGCCATCGTGCTCGGACCATAGGCACATTAGGTTCGATATATGCACTCCACCATTGGTCATTAGTAGGCTTCGAAGCCCGAGGGAGACTCACTGGGAGGGATTTGTTGGGAGTCTCAGCGAGTCTCTCGGCGACCTTAAAGTGGATGTACGGACAACAGGAAGTTTGGAACGGGCAGTGGCACGGGTAACTGAGGCGATTTTGGACGCCTACCAGGAAAACTGCCCGGAGAGGGAAAGGCCTAATAGGTCGAAGACAGTCTGGTGGAACGATCACCTCGAGAGAAGGAGGCGAGAGGTGAGAAGGCTGTTTAATAAAGCCAAAATCAACCAAGACTGGGCAGCGTACAGAAGGGTACTGACGCAGTACAACGTTGAAATAAGGAAGGCCAAGCGTAAAGCTTGGCGGAGATTCTGTGAGGACGTAGCGGACACCTCGGAGTGCGCGAGAATTCACAGAATCCTAGCAAGGGAAGGTACTGCGGACAGGGTAGGGTTCCTGAAGAAAGATGACGGAACCTACACTAACTCCGTAGAGGAGTCGCTGGGGTTGCTTATGAGCACACACTTCCCGGGGTCCTCTTACGGAGAGGTCCCTCTAGAGGTTGAGGGGCCGAGAAGGCCTGGTCAGGCGGACTGGAAGATCGCGAATTACGTCATACAGCCGAATAGGCTAAGATGGGCGATTGGAAGGTTCAAGCCCTATAAAGCACCAGGCGTGGATGGGATTTACCCCGTCTTCTTGCAGAAGGCGGTGGAGGTGTTGATACCACACCTATGTAGGATCTTCAGAGGCTGTTTGGCCTGGGGATTCATACCGAGAGAATGGCAACAGGTGAAAGTCGTGTTCCTCCCGAAAGTAGGGAAGACGGTAGATCAAACGCCAAAGTCGTTTAGGCCAATAAGCCTGTCCTCCTTTCTGTTGAAGGCGATGGAGAGGATGATTGACAGGTTTATAAGGGACGAGATTTTTAGGATAAATCCTCTTAATAATCGCCAATATGCCTATCAGGCAGGGAAATCCGTAGACTTGGCGCTGGATGACCTAAATAGGCTACTCCAAAAGTCGCTTGACGACAAGGAAATTGCGGTAGTCACCTTTTTGGATATAGAGGGCGCCTTCAACAATGTGTCCCCAGAGTCTCTTGTTGGTGCACTGACAAGAAGGGGCACGTTCCCTACGCTAGTTCAGTGGATAAGGACTAGTCTATTGGGAAGGACTAACATAGCCACCATCGACAATTCATCTCTTGTGGCCAGGGCAAGCAGAGGCTGTCCGCAGGGAGGCGTTTTGTCGCCATTGCTGTGGACGTTATTAGCCGATAATATCCTGATCAAATTAACCGCGGAAGGCTTTCACTGCCTTGGGTTCGCGGACGATCTGGCAATCGTGGTGAGGGGGCGGTTCGTGGCGACTGTCTCGGAGCGCACTGAGGGGGCGCTCAATATTGTGAACAAAAGGTGTAGAGCGGAGGGTCTCTCCATCAATCCCCACAAAACTCAAGTGGTTCCTTTTACGAGGAAGAGAAATTTACAAGGCTTACAACAGCCAATGCTCGGAGGGGTCGCGATCCCCTTTGCCATGGAGGCCAAATATTTGGGAATCATTTTTGACCGAAGGCTGACATGGAACTCTCATATTAATGTTACCGCACATAAAGCCAAAATCGCCGTGGGTAGGTGCAGGAGGCTATGCGGTAAAAGTTGGGGATTAAACCCGAAGATGACTCTGTGGATTTATACCTGTGTAGTGAGACCAATGGTAACCCACGGGGCGGTGGTGTGGTGGACAAAGACCTTGCAGATGGGGGGTCGGGAGCGCTTGGAAGTATTCAAAGTCTGGCTTGCCTGAGTACGACGGGTGCTATGATGACTACCCCCACTGCGGCCTTGGAGGTCTTGTTAAACCTTCCACCACTCCACATTCACGTCCAAGGCGTTGCAAGAGCAGTTGTGGCACGACTACAACAGGGACAAGCGCCCATCTATCCCAGGCATACTGGGAGGCACCAAGACCTATGGGAGGAGCTGGAGGCGGACCCGATCTTGGGCCTGCCTACGGACATAATGACTCCTAGGTATGACTTCCAAAAACCCTTCAAAGTCCTGATATTAGACAGAGGGGCATGGAAGAATGGGCCGCCAATTGCAGGCGAATCTATGTGGTACACGGACGGGTCCAAGACGGAAGATGGAGTGGGAGCCGGCGTGTACGGGGCTCGTCCGGGATGTAATATCTCGGTGAGCCTGGGAAGGCTAGATACGGTCTTTCAGGCGGAGCTAGTCGCGATTATTATCTGCGCCGCCGAAATAAGAAGACGGGGAGTGCATAACTCCAGAGTCGTCATTTATTCGGATAGCCAGGCTGCTCTGCGGGCAATTGACTCGTGGGAGATCAGCTCAAGGCTGGTGTGGGACTGCCTAGGTGCACTAAGGGAAATTAGTAGCCATAATAAGGTCTTCCTGGTTTGGGTACCTGGGCACTCGGGTCACAGAGGCAATGAGGCGGCGGACCGCCTGGCCCGGGAGGGTTCAATGGGAGCGCTTATCGGGCCGGAGCCGTTCTGTGGTGTCTCAAGATGCCTCAGGAGTGCATCCATTAAATTATGGATGCAGGACCGATCAAGGGAATGGTGGGTCAAAACTCCAGGCCAGAGCAGGCGAAAACGTTTATTCAGAGCCACTCGCCCAAGCTAACGGCGGAACTACTCCAATTAGGCCGGGTGGCCATAAGGATAGCAGTTGGCGTTCTCACTGGCCACTGTAGATTAAATAAGCACATGCACCACATGGGCCTGGCAACGGATAGCCTATGTAGGTTTTGTCAGGAGGAAGAGGAGACGGCACTGCATGTGGTATGTAGTGCGAGGGGCTGGTCTGGCTAAGGTACCGCCTCTTTGGTAAAGAGAAGCTGGTGCCAATAAGCCTCAGCCAGGGCCCTCTCTCGGACCTATTAAGTCTTTTAAGGCAAGCAGGACTCGAGAGGGTGCTCTGATGGCAGGTGCTCTGATTGACCACGTGGGAGTTCCCCCCCAATTCCACAGTCCGGTTAAGGACAGGATAGGGGGAGGGTCTCCAACTAGGGGGGTGCCACAATAGATCCTTGGGGTGTCGCGGTGGCGTAGGCTGAATAGCCAATTCCCCCGGTAGAATCTATCTATCTATCTAAGAACAAGAATCTCATTAGCCAGGCAGCGAAGAACTTAGCTAGAGAGGAAGTCCTTAATGATATGGTGCAGCAAAGGTACATGGGTAAACTGGACGAAAAGTTGCGGAAACTAAAAAGAGATGACAACATTGACCAAATATGGACCAACTGCGTTAGGGAAATAACAGAAGCTGCAGAAGAAATAGGATCAGCCAAGGAGATCTCTATACAGATCTCCATGGTCAAGAGTGCAGAGAGGCTACAAAGAAGAAGAATAAGACACACAGGCTTATTGTGCAAAAGAAATATCCAAGAATATCGGTAAAGCAATATAGGAGAAAACGGAAGAAAAAGAATTTCCACAGAGAGATAAAAAGAGGTTGGGAACAAGAGAATTAAAATGCATTGAAGAATTCAAGGCAAGTACTGAAGGTAGAATGTCTTATCGCAAGGTAATAATGGTCGTTAAGCCTTCAAACCAAGAACTGTTCCTTGCAAAGCAGAGGCTAGAGGATATCTCTGATACGTGATAAAAGGAGGATCTTGGATCGGTGAAGGACTAATTTCTTTCTGCACGCTCCTTAATGCAAATGGTAACGGAACGGATATGAACCATAATATAGCTGAGCGAGGCTGGGTGGGAAAGAGGTGGAGTCACCTGACGAGAATGACATCATGGTACGATAGGATATCCGGAGAACTTTTCAAGCACGGTAAAACTGAAATTGCAAAGAGATTGCAAGATCTCCTGCTGGAAGTGTGGCGAAACGAGAAGATGCCAAAGCAGTGGAATAAAACTGTCATTTGTCCATAAAGAGGGGACGTGAAGGGTGCGGCAATTATAGAGGTATACTGGCTACGGCCTACGCTTATAAGATTCTGTCAAGAATACTGTTCGAAAGGTTGCTACCGATCTCTGGGCATATTATCGGAAAGTACATGGCACTTTTCAGATATGAGCAATCTAAAATTAATCAAATTCATATTCTTAGAATAATTCTGGAAAAAACGAAGGATTCTAAGTTGAGTACACACCATCTTTTAATAGATTTCATAACAGGTTTTATAGGAAGGCTTTATATGTGGCCCTGATGATACCATCAAAGTTAATTTGTGTAATACAAATGACGGAGATGTAAGGGTAATGGGTCATTAAGGTACAGGAGAATCTCTCGGACAAATTTGTTTTAGGGAGAGCTTGAAACAAGAAGATGGACAAAGGTTGTACGACATTCGATCGGACAGTGCCATTATTAGCCTATGCAGCGAGTGACATAAATATCATAGGACGATCACAGACTCCGGTGAGGGAGGTCTAACCTGGAGAGCACAGTGGCGGAAATAGATCTATGTCTATAAGTTATCACATCACAAACAAAATAAGTGGGCACTAAGCTCAAAGAGCCGTAGGAAGGAAATAAAGTACGTTTTTGAAAAGGTTGACAAGTTTATCTACTTGGGCAATTTGGTTAATTCTAGCAAGAGGAACCAGGGAGGAATATAAGAAGAATAATGTTCACCAAGAAATGTTATTTTGGATTGTGTAATTACATGAAAAGCAGCATGCTCTCGCGATCAACAAGAGTAAGAATTATAAAACGCTTATCCGGCCAGTTCTCACATGCATCTGAATGGTAGGCTGCTACAAAATCTGTTCTTTTCAGATGTGAAAGGAGGTTTCTTATATTACTCCGCAATTTTTTGACGGAGGAAGATAAAGGAGCCGAAAGAACGCCGAAATGGAGAAGCCTGTTGGAGGATATTGCCTAAGAAGGCTAAGAAGTCGCGAGAATGAACCCAAAGATATCCCAAGAAAACTTTTAGATGAGCAACTGCAAGGAATACGCAGGGAAGGGAGGCCGGACCTGCGTTGGATGGATGGCATGGGGAGTTGCAGGATTTTTTTACAAACATCAAATTGAGGTAGACATAGCAACTTAAATATAGCTCCCCTTCAAAATTGTCGACGTATATACATGAAGCAATACAGCAAGCAATAAAAGTTCCTTCCTGCTTCACAAAGCTGTGAACGTATATGGAAAATCTAACATCATCTAATCAAATTAAATAAAACTGCTACCCCCATACATACCCCTTCTCAATGCTCCGCCAATATTAGTTAATAAGATATGTAGAGGAAGTGGCATTAAAGCCAAATTCACTGCGACCTAAAAGATCGATTGCGGCTCCCTAGGGCATCAGATAGGTATTTTTGAGCTTCCATAAGTGAAACCGGAGCTAATGAGCGGGCAAGTCTTGTAAGATATTCTTTAAAATTTTCAGGAAAAAAACGTGACATTGGAGTAAATTTGAAAAGTTTGATTATAAAGACAGGATGCTGTATTATCGTATAAGTGAAAATTTATTATGCAGGGGGATTTTTAGCACTTAGCGCAATATAGGAGCCAGATACCGTCCTGTCATTCGGCAATTTACACCATCATTCCAATTCAAATCGGCAATAATATGATAAACTAAGAAAAGAGATGGATTTTGGATGATTGGAAAGAAGCGACTTTTCAGACAAGATTTCAGGTATTAGGTGCTAGTAGAATTTTCTTAAGCTTCCACAATACTTGTTACGGTGAATAATCCCAACTGATAGAGAGGGATAATTTGAAGAAAGTCTAAAATACTATTAAAACATAAAAGTAGTTTTTCTGAATACTTTTCCTAGGATAGATAGGCTGGAGGCTATAGGAAATATGTTTATCTGATTTGAATTGAAACGAAGGAAGCAATATATTGCATTACAGAGAGCATATCATGGTTTTATAAAACAATATTTAAACATCATACTTTAACATTTACTATTATTATGTACCTTTTTCTAAATGCATTTAAATAAACCTGGACATAATTCCAAATAGCTCCGCAAAATCCAATACACAGTCCCATTAAAACATATATAGGAATTTCAGCCTGACTGAACTTAGTAATATTCTCATTCAGTGGACGAAAAAAAGTCATATGTTCAAATTCTGCAGTTTCTAAAAAATGTTCATTAAAAAAAATTAATTTATACATAAAATTCCTTCTTTTGAGATCCGAGATGGTTGCAGATTTTATTATTAGACTGAATTTAAATATTATAACTATATTACGAACTGTAATATTATAGGCCTATAAAACTTAGTATACTTAGTAAAACTTAGTATTATAGAAAAGTTAGTAAACCATGTTTAAAGAAAATCAGTAAAATAAATAAAATTGCCGTGGAAACTTTTCAGTAATTTGCATTTCTGTTTAAATTATTTCCGACAAACACGGAATATCGAATAGCATATATATTATAATAATCCTTGATATGATAAAAAAGTAAAAAGATTTAAGAAAATTTGAAATTCTTTCCCCAAAACATCTATTTTAAGAAAATTATTTTCAGAAGTGATGGATTTACAAATGCATAGTCAGTATTATATCATGTTCAATCAAACTCATTGAAGACGTAATCGATAAAAAATGAAAAACAATTCCATACTTGTTTTGTAAATACAGGAAAGAAAAAGTAATAAAAATATATATTGAGGTGAGATACCTCGGGTGGGCTCTGTTTAATAAAAAAAAACAGCAAAAATATAAATTGAGTGAAAATGTTGAGTGATCTTTATATAATATAATATATGGTTGTCGAGCACATGGGAAATTAAAAATTTATAATTATATGAACAAGAAATAAATATATAAATTAAATTTAAAAATAAGTAGCAAATATTATATATTATCCTTTCAATAAGCCAAAGGAATGGCGCTTACCTTGCAACGCAGAATCCTGGTTGCTAGTGTTGGAAGACCAATATGTCCTTATCCTAAATCGAGGAAAAGAGAAAGGAAAAATAGGAATAAGGAAATAATTCGTATATGCATCCAACTCTTGAGTCTTGGTCAACACTGTTGCTTGGTTGATGATCGTAAATAATAATTGCACGGCAGGAAACCAACCCAAAGTAACAACCATTTCATTTCACAATAAACCTATGCAGGCCCGAGAGAACCAAGCCACTAAGTTAACTAAAGGACCAGAGGTATAACAAACTTGAGTTTTCACAACTAAGGGCAACGAATTGACAAGAATTGTTTAGGTATTACACAGCGATCTATTCAAGGGAGTGTTGCAATGTGTCTTACTCCTCTAAGCTTAAAATGGCGGATGATTGAGAGAGGAGAAAGTACGTAGGTTACTCCCTTTCTACTATTAGGACTCAGCCTAATAAATAGTAAGTGGCGATCTGGAAGGCCAGCTTACCGGTCCCTGTCTCCCGATCCAGCGGCTACTGAACATCTCATTCATTTTTCTCTTCGCCAGATCGCCAGATTTAACCCCTCTTGAATTTTTTCTTTCGGAATATCTCAAAGAAAAAATTTATGTTCGGGACCAACAACTCCAAAAGCACTTACAGAAGACTTAATTCAAACCTGCTTAGCAATTCCGGCAGACATGATACGTTAGCAACTTCACCTGTCGGGCAACTTCATCAGCTTGTGCCGGTGATCGGGAGACAGGGACCGGTAAGCTGGCCTTCCTATGAATTTAGGTCATTTTGAATAAATAGGAAATATTTTTTTTATAGATTTTTGTAAATAAACAGGAAAATTGTTATGATTTAATGATGGAACTGATTTTCAAGTCCCTTATGGTTCTAAAATAAGTTTTAAGTGTTGTCAGTATTTGAACACTCTTATTTATTTGAAATTAATAAGAAAATCCCCTTTTAATTTTAGTTTATGAAACAAAGAAATAGGAAAAAAACGACGAAAATTGAATCTTTATGATTGAATATCTCCGCAACGGTTTGAAATATTGAAGTGAAATTTACGGCATTTTTCTTCATTTTTTTTTTTTGTAGTTTTTAATACAATAGTAAAAAGTGGGAGTCAAAAGAAAATTGCAACTTTCAATCACCGATTGCAGGTTTAAGCGGCAATAAAATCAAATAACATTAACACCATCATAAACTAGAGCGCAAATACTTCAACAAACGTTATGTTCACTTTTTGATATCTTTCTTAGTTATTTCAAAAGTGGCCCGTTTAAATGGGGCACATGTATATTCCATGTAGTTAGATTTAGGTAAGGTGGATTGTGGTGTGTTTCATTAGTAAAATATGTATATTAATTAAAACAGAGATTGTTAGGTTTGTCTTAGCATTTAAGCATTAAACATGTGTAGTCGGTACGTGGTCCAGAACCTATGAATGGAACAGATATAAACAAGATTTTTTTTAAATTTCTTATTGCTTGTTAGATGGGTGAAGTATCAGAAAAAGTAAGGGTACGGCTGTTTTTGAACCATATTGGTAAGGATGCATTAAAATATTATGCATTAAAAGTTCCAAAAAAAGGAAACTTTATACTTGGCCATAAAATTTTCTTTGAGCATTCAAATGAAAATTTTTGAGCGTTTTTTGTTTCATAGAATATAAAACCAGAAAGATAAAACATTTAAGAAATTTCTGTTCAAATTGAAGATACACGCAGAAAAATGTTACTACTTTGAAAAAGAAAATATGCTAAGAGATGCTATTGTGTTCGTCATCAATGATCGCACAATTAATGAGGAACTATTATTAAGAACTAAGAAACTCAAGCTGGCAAAATCCGTAGAAATGTGTTTGCAGGCAGAAGTGACAGAGAATTGAGAATTAAGAGATGACAATTGAGAGAGAGATTGAGAATCATGGATGAGGGCATCGAAGTGGCAATTAATGCAGTCAGTGCACCCAAGCGGCAAGATAAGGATGAATGGAAATCGAAAAATAATGATAATATTATGAGGGGAGATATAACTGGAGGTAGCTTCAGAAGAATAGAGAAGATATTGAGTCCCAGAGAAGGTGTGACTGTTGTGGAAGACATGAGAAGGAAAAGTCCTGCATTTGGGAAAGTGTGCGCCAGATGTAAAAAAGAAAACCCATTTTCAAAATGTTTACAAAAGCAAAACTATAAATAATGCCTTCCAGGGACCTTCGCCTCCGAGAAAGTTCTTGATCTTGCTTCTAATAAAGAAGCTGAGATCATTAACAGCACTTATTACACCGAAATATTATCACTGGATCATACTAACATCCATTGGTTAGAATACATTAGTATTAATGATCAAATTATATAAGTTAAGATTGACACAGGTACCCAAGTCAATGCCAAAGACCTTCGCCTTGTCCAGTTACAGAGAATTTCAGATACTTATTTTCAATTTTCTCAATGGGAACGATTGACTTTAAGTATGGTATGCTTACTATCAATAGATAGAATTATTAATTTTATTACAAATATTTTTATATTTTCCGAAAATTTACCTCTAGGAAATTCGAGAATTAGCTGTGACTTCAAGCTTATCACTGTACGGTCAGTTCAGAATAATTTACCATTCTACAGTCTCAATAAATATAAGGGACTACTCACAATATATAAGGGAAATTCAAATCAATTGAATCAATGTAATGATGAAGTCTTTATAGCTGGCACGAAGCACCAAGTTTATTAGAAGGCCATGGATCATCTCTAAGGATCGTGTTTCTTATAAACTTGGGCCTTATGGCGTCGAGAAGAAGGCAATTAAGCAACACATATTCGATGGATTGTTAATGTTAACTGGACATTTGCAAAATAGGTTAGAAATAATTTTAAATCGGTGTAAATATGTTCTTAATCTGTCATGCTAATTTTTTATTTGAGTCAACTTTAAGTCAATTTAGTGTAGGATTTATGAATCCGATCGCTTACAGTTGTGAAGAACAGTTCAGTTGCTCCAAAGAGCCATACTTTTCTTATGAAAGTAGCTTTTTATGATGTAAAGAGGTGGATGATCAGTGGTGTTTCATTTCTCTGGAGAAATTCTTTGTCGTCTTTTGGGATGGGTTGGGGTTAATTATGTTTTGGAGTGCTATTTCACTTTATTATACAATTCTATCATTTAAATAATATTACATAGAATTGAATATGTTGCCAAAATTCCGAGTTTGATGAAAATCGGATGACCAGAGTGCGTTTTATTGAACATAAATGATTTTTTTTTTTTTTTTTTTTTAATTAAGGCGCCACAATGGCCTATGTCCATCACCGGACAGTGAGCTGTAAGAGGCTCGTAGGAAGAGAAAATCTAAGGGGAGCACTGCTGGATTGGAACCCGAGAGCTAAACATAAATGAATTTACTACTATCACCGAAATCTGTTCATCGCCGCAATCCTCTTATTCCTCAAAGCATAATAGAAATAAGCTATATAATTAACAACATTGCAGTTCAAAAACAACAACATTAATTGATCTGACCTTTGACATTGACGGCAGAGTATACATAGTAGGCAGGATGCTACAACGCCATCCAATTCCAGGGCTAGTGGCTTGTTTCGTTGCCAGTTTTTTCAGTTTTCTGCATTTTACTCCACAAAAATACTTTAAATTTGGTATTCATGAGAATGCATACAGAGGCCTATCACTTTTGTTTGAAACCTTATTCCAAGAAAGTTCATTTAAAACAGTTTAGGAGGAGAAGAGGAAGTTCTGCTTCTCTCAAAAAAATCATTTGATTAAATTAAAATTTAGTAAAAATTATAACTTTGAAGCAAATTTGTCAATTGTAACTGTTGTAAGAGAAAGTCATGTGAGTGTTTCACACAGTTATTTTTTTTCTTACATTTTTCAGATTTTCTCAAAAATAGCTCCAACAATTTTGTGTAAGTACTGTGTCTACATATAACAATCCAGAAAAAGTGAGTGTTCTGGAAGACCTATATGTTAGGTTAAAATTTAAGCTGTTCTGCATAGGATATGGGCTAGAGGGAGTGATGATATCCACCGGTTCGCGCGAACCTTATTCTTAAAATTAAAAAAAAAATTGGGAACCGGCGATTAAATTATCCGAAAATAAATTTTATTTATTATTCACCTAAAAATGAGTTGAATTAACAAATTACTTAATTATTTCCAACATTAATCTACAACATTATTTGCATTCAGTTTGTTATATCTGACGTAACAGTTAAGTCTTTTTTAACATTATGAGTTCAATGTTTTTCCTATAATAACTGGACAATACGATTGAAGACATAGCATTTGAACACATGCGCATTACACTTTGAGCGTAAGGTGGGCAATGAAATTTGAGTGATTAAGAATTATAAGTTATGATTAAGAATCATTGCTGTAAGTTCCGCAGCGCCTGAACGAGGGTTTTGTGTAATGAACACAATTTATTCGGACAGAAGAAATCGCCTCGAAGTGAAAAATGTGGCAAATCTTCTAGTAATAAATTTGATAGTTCGTTGGGACTCCAGCGACTCAACTCGAATTTGGCTAAGAAATACAAAACATCTGATGACGCTAGAGTCAAAAGCATCATCCATCTGAAGAGAGATATGACAAGAATGGGATGTCAATATGGAAATATCCTGCCAAATAAAGACTTTTTTTTTTCAATTATAAAAATGGTTTAATTCTTTTTGATCCCATAAATCGGAGATTATAAATTACATCGCAGTGCGCTGCTGCACTTTTCTGTGTGCTTTATGCGTATTTCTGAGAAAGTGTAAAAAATTTTTTGTTAAGAAAGAGGGTCACGAAACCAAAAAATGCATTGCTTCCATTCTCGGAAAGAAGAAAAAAATTAACAGAAAAGGTTCTTAAATATCACCTGCCTTTAGAGAACCGGTTCTCGGAAATTTGGAATATCATTACTGGCATATCATTATGTCAATAATCCCTCCACCTGTATAATGTAATGCAAAATCAAGTATAATCCCGCCATCTGTAAAATGTAATGTAATCCCAATATTTAATGAACTTCGCATGTTTAAAGAAAATATATCGAATAGAATTATAATAAATATAGTAGAGCCACATTATTTTTACTTACCTAAAACATCCTGATAAGCAATCGAAAGAGTTCTGTTGATGAAAGCGGCGCATAAGGAAGAAATAAATATGTAAAAAGTAATTGTTGGAGACCAATAGGTCATTAGTTCAAGGGCAAACAATGTTCCGCCTGTAAAATGAATATATATTAACCATTTTTATTACCAGTTCCTGGATCAAAGGTAATTATTTCCTAATGAACCAACCTATAGGGGTGCCGAATACTGCAGCAATGCCAGCTCCACAACCTACAGCCGCCAAATCTCTTTGAGAAACATCATTTTGTAATGGATGCAAGTCAGTAAAAGGAATGCGTATTTTCGTTAAGAAAACTCCTATCATAGTTACGACATGAACCAAAGGTTCTTCCTGTAAAACCACTATTCAGATATTATTTGTAAATATATATCTAATGTTAGGATTTTAATTACTTATTCTAATACACCACTTTTCTCCTGCTGCAACTCTTATAATTCATAAATTTGATAAATTTTCTTCAAAGTAAAATTTAAGTTGCTCTTAATTATAGAGGTAACAGAATCGTACGATATTTCAATATACTGAAATGACTGTTCAAACGTAAGCTTACTGTATACAAAATATCTTACAAGCAATAAAATCAATTCATTGTTTTAAGAATATCGTTGGATTCGATTTCGAAAAAATTCCATAAAATTGAAAACAATTGAGTAAATAGTATTTTTCAGTTGATAGATTATTTGGATTAATAACGAATTGCATTTACAAGATGTTTAATAGTTATGAGTGAAATACGACTTTTTTCGTTCGACGTTGCGAGTCCTTTGTTAAAATTTCCGTTGATCGTATCATAATTGTGAATCCCATTCCGGTTTAGAGAGGGAACTACACAACAATCTTTGCTTGAGCTCTTCAGTAGAGTAGAAACGAACGGAAACTTCCTTCCCCAATTTAACCACTGTGGTACAATAACCTCGCCTACTTAGTTAATAATTGTCGAATCCCTTTCCCCTTAAGTGCTCATAGTTTTAATCAAATCTATATTACAACATGCTGCTGTAGTTAGCAACATATCTCAGCAACATTACTATTATCTTCTTCTTAGCCTTATCCTCGTTTACATTACGGTGTCGTATACTATTGTCTGCTTACCTTGTTTTAGTTCTGTGTGTGCATTATTGTTTGCTTGTTCACATGTGTTTCATGATTTATTTTCGATAATTTTTTTTTCATATATTTTTACATCTTGTGTCTTTTAATTATATTCTAGAGTTTTGATATCATATAAAATCAATTATTGAACTGTTGCATTTATTTACTATCAAAATGCATTTCTCTAACGTGCGTTTGTCTCTTGTCGAACATTTGTCTATGAATAAAAACGCTGTCAATGTATGAACCATGGCATAAAGCCACTGATAAAATGTGTATAAAAAATAATATGAGATTTTCATGATCTCTGGTAGATGAACTGGAGTAAATTCAGCAACTACGTTCCTACCAAGTTACGTGTCACTAACTTAAATAATCAAGTGCTAGGCCACCAGGGTCACTTCTTGTACTATTTTTCTAGTGTTTCAGAAACTTCTGTACCTCTTGTCCCTCTATCTTTCAACTTCCGTCCTCTGATCATATATATATGCTTCTATGCTCTCTGGTGTGAGATTGGTCCCATAGATGATTTCATTCCTGTAATATTTCTTCCAATATTCCGTTCTCGCAGCGATTAAGTCCTTAAGTGGCTTCCACATTTTCGAGAAGAATAAGCTCATTAATAAAAATTTTTGCTTGCCTACTTATCAGTCAACCCATGTTTTTGCAAAATTGCAAAATTTCTCAAAATAATATTGCGTTACTAGATATCCGACTGTTGGGATTTGAATTTTGACTCTTTAGTCTCTCTTATGTTGTAAAACCTTAGTGTCATGATCTATCAATTTTCGAAAAATGAGTTTTCATTGGAAATATATGTTTCGAAATCTCTTGAAAACGGATTTTCTAAGTGTGGGTGTACATATGTGAACAAAATGATCGAAAACATATATTTCAGAGGATCCGATACGATGTTTCTCGTCTAAATCAGTCAATCGTAAGTATCATTTTACTAATATTTGTTCTGAGGTGCCGAGGAGACGTCTGTAGCGTCGGAATTTTCTGTAACACCGTTGATCCCTAATGTTTGTATACTTTTGAACTGTATATATATCTTATTTGCATACTGAGAAAGCCGGTCTAATGACGTCTTATTGGATAAGTTGGATCTAAGGACCAAGACATTATTTTCACATAAAGAAAGCACATTCAATAACGCAATATTATGTAAATTTAAATAAACAAATATGTTGACTCACACACCCTCCAGGTAAATTTGCAATTGAAATTAAAAGGATACAAAAAATCTTCATAATTATTGATTGCAATTGTCCAAATTTCGGTATAGCCACGCCATTTAAAAATGCAATTATGGTCTCTATACCAGTGCCTTCTGCAAGTGGCTGCTGATAAGGTGTGATTACAGTTTTAATAAATGTTACTTGTAACAATACAGTAAAAGACGCTAAATTGGTTGCTTACCTGTACATATACCACAATTACTGAAGTTAGACAAGTAGGTATTGACGTCCAAGCAATCCAATTCAACAACAGAAAGAAATAGTTATCCTCAAGTTTCGTGCGACTGACTAGGTTGAAATTAAGGAAAAAGATAAATTATCAATACGGCTAATGCAAAAAGGATATTTGGAAACTTAGCTAGAGGAGATCCAACATCTCGGCAACTAACAGATAAAAAAAAAATTCAAAAGAGTAAGTCGTCAGATTTGTTTTTGTTTCAGGAGCCATCTATAGACACTATCTAAACAAGAATCGTTTGCTTAAAAAACAGAAAAAAAGAAGAAGGTATTATTCATATAACAATTCATATATAATATGTAACAATTTACAATTGCCTGATCTTCAGCTTCCAAGTACTGTATCTGAAAGCAGTTCCAATTTCGGGAGATAATTTGTTCCATTTGCTGGATCGCAAGATTGGATGACATTGCAGGCTAAGCTTTGCTCGACGTATAGAACTGCAAAGGTTTAAGTCCTTCTTAATAGTAAGAAGTTTCATTAATGAAAAAAGTACATTACATTCTATTAAAACAGAACGCTTATTTCGACATGGCGGCGATAAAGGCATATAAAGGAAATCCAGGGCAGTTGGGGGAGTAAGGGAAAAATGTTCTGATTAGGCTTCGATATTTTGATGATTTCGATATATTGACATATGATATGAAATATTTCTGAAACAACAGTAAAATCATATATACTATGGGAAGAAGATATACAACATAGATCAATTACGGAACAGCAGCAAACTCTCGCAAAGTAAAATGTCCTAATTTATCACTCCTGGTTCTTCCATTCAACATAGTTAGTCCCAGTTCATCACAAATGACACCCCCTATTTTTCTTTTAAATTTGTAATATCATTCTGAGTTTCTTAAATTATAAAATTGATCGCAATCTGATATATTATAAATTGTCGAGGTTTTGGGTCAGGAAATAATAAACAAAAAATCTCCTTAGTTTTACCTAATCGTTTCGGGAAAGTTTCCCCTCTTCAGTAGGGTACATCTATTGCAAAAATACTTGCATCTATTGCATTTTTAATTGTAACAATACAATTTTTTTAAAATATTAAAACAAGAAAATAATCTTTTGGTTATAAGTTATTTAGAGAAAAAACCATTAAGAACATGAATGCTTAATAGCAATTTATTATCTCATAGCTTAATAGTCATTAATTAGCCTTTCAACTCCTGACTAATTTTCTACAGAAAAATCATATAAATAAATTTTTATGTTCAGTATGTAAGTTTCATTCCTCTGCTCGTTGTGAATATACAAATTATTCATACAAATAATGATTTATGTATATATATGCATAGTATGTTTTTTTCACAAATATTTGTCCAATGTGTAAGTCCAATTGCTTGCTAAAGGAAGCATTCTTAACAAATTAATTACAGCCGTTTATATACACCTTTGAATAAAGGATACGATATTTGACTAAGTCTCTTTTAAAGTTTTCAATTATATTAGTGTACACTAAAAGAAGTGTGCTGAGTAAACCAGCCAAAGCTCCGATTAAAATAATCAAGACCCATTGAAAATAAGCGAAGAATAGTCGTTTCTTTGTTGTCTCGGTATCTTCCTTTGTAATATATTCTTCAGTGACAATTGGACGATAAAAATTAAGCGACTGAAATTTAAAAAAAAAAGGAATTTATATATTTTATTTTAATAAATGTATTAATCACTTTTTTAAAGATAATATTCGATCTAATCATATTATATATAAATCCTTACTTTAGATAACTATCACATAAATATTTCAAAACTCATAAATATATAACAATCAAAATATATCACAATTATGAGTGTTTTGATGATATTGTATTAGTATGTGGATAATTCTGTTTAAAAGATATTCAAAGTTTGCGAGTTTCCCCCCTCCATTTGAAAATTGTTCTATAGCACAGCCATACCGAGCAAATTTGCAAATTACAAAATTTGTAAAATTAGTTGCCTATTGATATTATTGGCTGATTCTGATGCAAAAGACCACCATTAATGATGAAAAATATTGTGGTATCTAGGCAACCATCTGGTTAAGAAATATGTAAATAATACATTGAAATATGATATGAATAATAATTTTGGATTTTATTCTGTATTTACTCTGAACTCATACAAGTAAAAAAAATAGTAAAAAATATATTTTTTAACTCATGTGTATAAAAAAAATCTGGTGTGAAACACTCACACCACTTTCTCTTACTCCAGTTCTCAAAATTGACAAACTTATAGTTAGTATATCAAATTTAATGAATTCGTCGAAAACTGAAAAAAACTGTTCAGTAAAAGCGCACTTCCGGTTTACTAATTTTCTTGAAGATCGGAATTATGGCTACCTATTTATTTCCAATTAATTTTCTTTGGATCATAGAATTGTATAATCAACTATGTTACCACTTTAGAGAAAAACATAACCCCTTCCCTGCTCTAAAGGAGCCCTAAAATAAATGTTTTAAATAAAATGTTGCAGATCTTTGTATGAGTAGTTTACATGGAATGTTTCAAGAAAATCGTTGGAGCCATATTTGAGAAAATCGCGAAGAAATAATTTAGTAATGTGGTGAAGTAAACGCATTTCCGGTCATCCGATTTTTTTCAAACTCGGAATTTCAACAACACATTTAATTCTAATTGACATTATTTAAATGATGTATAACAAACTGAAATAGCACTTTATTGGAAAATCAAACCCCACCCCTCCCCCAAAAGTGCCCTTAAACGAATCTTCCCAGAGAAATTTTATAAATAAAAGTTATAGAGCTTTGTTTGTTCAGTAGTTATACGAAATTTGGAGAAAATCGTCGGAGCCATTTTTGAGAAAATTGCAAAACAGTAAAGTGATACTTCCGGTTGAGGAATTTTGACAGATAACCTACCGTCGGATCCCATAGTGAACTTACATGGTATATACCATATAAACCTGAACGGAATATCAAGTTTCAACTTTCTACGGTTTTTCGTTCTTGAGCTATGCTGTTCAAAATAACATACACACACACTGACCATTTGCTAAAAACGCTTTTGGACTCAGGGGACCTCAAAACGGATATTTCCGATGAAAACTCGGTATCGAATATTTGACAAGATTACAATACTTCCTCTTACTCTAGGAGCAAGAGGAAGCAATAAAAACGAAATACCAAGTTTCCTGCGACTTTTCGTTTTTGAGATATTCTGTTAACACATACGCACAAACCATTCGAAACATCTTTTTTCGTACACAGGGCACCTCAAACATGTAGCAGAATAAAAATGTACCGGCATCACTGGATTTAAAACATTGAATGAATGCCAATGCATAATACATTCATGAATGTCATCTGATTAAATATTGGAACTTTAGCTCTATTGTTATAGTAATGGCGCTGCTATAGGATATCTTATGAGGATGGATATTAGAATGGTGCTGTAGTTGCACATTCCATAATAAAAAGCTAAAACATTATTTGATATTCTTCTTCCATCTAGTATTGTTATTTCAACCCAACTTATTTATGTTGGACATATTTTCAGTTGTATGGAAGTTTTAATTTTGAAATAAAGATTCAAACAACCCTATTTTTGTTACTTAACAGTTTTTAAATAGGGCTAAGTATTAGACTAAAGAACATTTTGTGGCTTATTGCAAACGCAAGATGTTAATATTATTAGGTAATCTCTTACGTTAATTTCTCCTCTAATTGTTATTTTTGTGCCAGGCAATGGAATTTTAGCACATGTGAACTTAACCATATTTTTTCCAGAAAATATTTAGACATTATCGAACAATAAAACTGAAAAATACATTAATTCACTTTAGAAATTCTTATCGCAGCTTTCGCTATATTTTTCCTGCACAATCCTATAGACATCTGATTTCTAAAATGTAAGAAATAAATTTCAATACTGCTGACTAAATTCCAAAAAAACGTTAAGCTTTTGATTCTAAAATGAATGCTAACAATAATAAGATTTAGGTTTGAAAATTAAACCCAATAATTATTTAAATAATTTATTCGAAAATTTAGTCTTATAAACTATTCAATTTCTAAAGCTTTCCTTCTTCCTTTTTTAAGTGAATGCATTCTTTTTTCAATAATTCTTTCACGATTGGCCTTTTCTTTTCTGAAAAAAAAAGAGATTATTTCTTAACATAAATATAACATCTACCCACGGTGTGAACCCATGCTTAGTAAGTAATGGCTTTGTGTGTATTTTCTGATTACGTGTGCATGTATGTAGAATAAACCTAAAATAAAAGGTGTTATTGTGTTTTTCATACTCTAAGTTCTTGCAGAATATCTTTAAGCAATTATCATAACAGGGAAGAGATTAGGTCAGTGGAAGCGCGCTGGACTAGCAACGCGGATGTCCCAGATCCGCGTCCAGCATTGCTACCTACCCTTAGATTTTTTCTTTCTAGGAGCCTCTACAGCTCACTAACCGGTGATAGGTAGTGTTGTCTGTAAAGAAGAACACTGAGAAGCCGGCAGTGCAATGAGAAGGCTCCTGGCGCCAATGACCATAAATATTGATGCGCCTTAAATAAAAAAAAAACATACTAAATAAAAAAACCCGTGAACATACTTACCCTAATGTTTTTTTTCCAATTATCATCCATTTAAATAAGGAAATGTTCAGGTTAATATTTGGGAAGAGTGTCTACCATGTGGGAGTCTGTATAACTCATAATTACCAAGATGTCTACTCAAATACTGATAACAAAGATACAAGAGTTACTGGAAAAAATACTTTTTTTTTAAACCGCGCTATGAAAGTTAAATTTTCCTCATGTTGAGTAAATAGTCACATTTGGTTGAGCATACTCGAGCAATGTATTATTTATTTATTACTATTATCACTAACATATGCTCATAATTCATCTCATGCTCAAAAGTATTTCAAAAATATATATTCTACTTTATGTTTTGATATTCGTTACGATCGCTGTATATTTGATGTTGTAAAACAGATGTTGAGATTCAGTCACAAAAAAAACTTTTTTCAAATTTCACCGACGTTTCGTCAAATTTATTGCCTTCTTCAGGGTAAAAACTTTCCCTTTTGAATTTCTTAAAAACTATAGTTTAACTTGTGATATACCATCACCAAGTATTCAACACTTCAAACAATAGTTTTTAAGAAATTCAAAAAAGAAAATTTTTACCCTGAAGAAGGCAATAAATTTACCGAAACGTCGGTGAAAATTTGTAAAAAGAGTTTTTTGGGACCAAATTTCAATATCCATTTCACAACATTCTACTTCATTCATAAAAAAAAAGATAAATTTGTAATAAATCTTACTTATTTTACAAATTATATTTACCAGCTGGTGACAAAAATGTATTTCTTCCTTATATGATTTTTTTTTTTTTTTTTTTTACCTCTTTCTGAGCATGTGAAGCGTTTCTTCTGAAGGAGGACTAGATGTTTGTGTAGCAGCATTTCTAATGATATCACGTAGCAATAACATTGCGGCAGCTTGATTATAAAGTTGCGATCTTGTTTTATCTGAACGAACTATCAGAAATCCATCCTTATTTATTCTATTTTTGTACTACAAATAAAATTATTTAAACAAAAAAATTAATTTTTTTTTTAAATAAGAAAATTATATACAAAACTATAAGCAACCATTGAATATTGATACTTTCTGCAAATTATCTAATAGGAAAAAAAAAAATTGGGGTCAGAAAACAAGAGCTAGTTTAAAAATTTCGTGAGTAAATAATAATCAGCATCTATTAAAGGACAAAATTAAAGTTCTGTTGGGATTGGCATTCATTTGTGGGGTCATTCCTAAACATTAGATATTAATAAAAAGTTAACATTGAAGTCCATGTATATTAAGAAAGCGATACATTTTTATTGAAGAAGATAGTGTTTTATATTTTATATATATATGTGTGTGTTTGAGAGAAAATAGAAAACATCTAAATTTATGCATCTCTAAGTTCTTTATAAAATTACAAGCTACTTATAAAAATAATATTCGAACAATTCAAACATTTTCAGTAATAAGAAGAGAAGATTACCTTTGAAATAATATTTTTCTTAATATCTTCACTGAGCCAATCTGCGGTCTCTAAATGGAATCTTATATCAACTTTAGTATCAACCTTATTCACATTTTGTCCCCCAGGACCAGAACTTTTACAGTACGTTATTTCTAATTTTTCTGAAAGCATGTACATGAAATTAACTCATAAAATATAAAATATCAAAAACAAATATTGCATCAGCTACACTTTTAATGATATACAACAAAAATATATTATGTCTTCCTTAATACGTTTAATATAATTTCTTCTTTTTATTGATTTTGGGTTCTCATCCGTCGGCAAGGGGGTTCATCAAGTTGGTGTTGTAAGTTGACTTCAACATTCTATCACATGCCCCATTCTATGATGTGTGACTGAAATTTCGAATTTAAAATTAAGGTTGAAGTCAACTTTCCATACGAACCTTGATGAACCATCTCTGGAGATGGATGAGCATCTGAACCCAGTTATGACGGATAAAATTCCGGAAGTTATCCAGTATTGAGGCCCCAACTACATATTCCAATAGTCTACAATGCCTTCTAAAACGATTTTGTTAGATTCATAAAAAACAAACATAAAGGAAACAAATCTGACAAAAAATCAGACTTGCAGAAGCAACATATTCTGCAAAATCATAAACTAAGCTGATATTATAGATCATGTAAAAGTTATAAACAGTTGGAATCGCATTACCAATTTTTGTATTCTTACATACTTATTTTTGATTTGAGACTTTTTTTTTAAATGAATCTATGGGAAATGTTGGCTGCACCAATATTCCTCGACAAAACAATTCTTGTTATTTTCTTATTAAATTAAGAATAATTAAGCAAACATTTCAGTTCTAAAATATTCCTTCAACATGCTACATAAGTTGATTCTTGAATGGGCAAAGGGCCGTTTAATGTATATGCATAAAAACAACATGACCATCTGATTGCTTCAGTCCCCAATATTATATTACATAAACATAATAAAATGTTACCAACCGATTGGAATATATCCTGAAAATCCTTTAGTGCTTTCTGGGATCTAAAAATGACAAAATAAAAGATTAAATTGTTTATATATTACTGTCCAAATAAACGAAGTTTTAAGTCAAAAGTACCTTCACTGGAGTGGTTATACTTAACGAACTATTTGGATATAAACGGCTTAACGAAACTGAACTTTTATAAGCACTTAAATTTCTTGATGTTGGAGAAATAATTAACCTAATAGAATTTATAAACAAATTCATTTTTTGTTGTTTATTACTGAGCAATGGTAGTGGTAACCTGTAACCTACTAGCGAATAAGAACTTTTTGGTTATATCTTTGATGAATATAAGTATTATTTAACAGAATACTAAAGCTTTCATAAACATTAGAAAAATGCTTTAAAATAAAATAAATGACTTGAAGGCAAGCAATTGAGGTTAATTTATTTATGGGAAATGCATTAATATTGTATTCAAGAAATTTCCTCATATCGTCAGCCGCCCATTACAAAAAAGGGAGAGGGCAGACACACACAGAGAAACTACAGAGGACTAACTAGTTCGGTGCACTGATCTATTGACGCTTTATCTGCTTACAATTTGTTAATTTTCTGTTTTATTCAATTAAAATATGCAGGCCATTAAATGTGTAGTTGTTGGAGACGGGTAAGTTGTTTATTTTTTTTTCAGAAAACATAAATTTCATTGATTTCGATTTCCTAATATTTCCATGTGCAAAAGGTTAGTATAAGATCAAGAAACATTTATACAAAGTTGAAGATTTTTGCTCTAAACCTTTTCATTTTATATTTAGAAAACTAAATAAGTGAAATATGAATTGATTCTTGCGAGATTCTGGGTGAACTGATTATTTTCATAAATAACAAATCCATTTCAAGGATGTGATTTTTTTCATGGTTCACATGCGATATTGTATTATAATTCCTTTTTAAGTACATGTATTAACTATATTACTGACGATACTAAATTGCTTTCTACTAAGATCACTGTTGGTCAAAGAAAGTTGAAACTCATTAGTCATAATAATTTTCTGTTTTTTACATATCATGCAATCTTTTTTAAAATTAAAACGTATAAAGAATGATTGGGTCAATATAAGTGATTTAAAGAATTAAGAATAAGCTTATTAACTTCCATAAATGATGTTTTGTTAGCATTTGATTTGGGTGAGTCCTTGAATCAGGATGAAGTTTTATTGAGTTGACACTGATTCTATTTACTGCATTAAATAAGTTTTAATTATGATTATCTTAAATATTAAATTCTTATTTAACGACTTTTTTATTTATTTCAGAGCTGTGGGTAAAACTTGTTTGCTTATTAGTTACACAACAAACGCTTTTCCAGGAGAGTACATTCCCACTGTGTAAGTATAAATCAAGAACACTCACATATTTGTCTTAATTGCGTGAGTTTAAAGTAATATAAATACTTTTTAAAAATGGCAGGTACAAATGTATTTGTTAAAGTATTATTCAAATTCTATGTTTTTAAAAAAATGGGCCCGATGGTTAAACATTCTTAAGTAAAACTTTAAAAATAAAACTAACATGATTTAGGATGTTATTGATTGAGTACCCCGAATTGCGTTATACAAGTTTTATTCTTGATTGTTCAGTAATATTCTTGATTTATGTCCTCCTCAGTATAAGTTCTTGTTAAAACTTGCTTTATAGATTTATGGTGTGCAATATTCCTAGATTATTAGTATTTTCTTCTTGTCTCATAATTAAAATTCTAATTTCAAATTTCTCATATCATAAGTTATTCGTCTTTAATGAACTGCTAAATATTTATTCTCTGATTAAGCGTAAGACAAAGATGGAAAGAATTGTCGCTGCTGATGAAAATTTACAAGCCAACGAATAATAGCAGGATGGTGTTAAGTTGACGTGCATAGAAGATGTACATACTAGAGAAGTTATATACTGAAGAAATTATTTATGTAATTTCAAGAATCGAACGTTATGTTGATTTACTCCCCAAATCTAAACAATAAGTAGCATGATTTTTCAATTTTATAACTAATTAATTTATATGAACTATATTTGATTAGTTGTCATTGTGGAAAGATTACTAAAGGATTTTATTTTTTTACTACAATAATAGTAGTAGATTTTTATTATATGCTTAATGGCAAAATATCGTTTTTTACTCCACTTGAGGGTAATAATATAAACCCAAGAAGTTACTTTCAAGAGAAAAGTACATGTAATGCATTATTTTACTAATTTTATGGAACGGTCGTTTACTTTGTTGGACAAATAGGATTGCAATTTGCAATCGGTGCCATGATGTAGAATATTTTACATTATGGCCATCAAAGAATAATCTGCAATCACATACAGTTACTGAGAAGGGTGTAGCACTGAATTAGTTTAGTATATGGAGATAGCATAAAAATAGATTAAAGTTAACATTTGGATCCATATCGAAAAGAAAAATAATATTGTCTAGAAATACCAAGATATAAACGTGGGGAATAATGTTAGATGCAAGAGGCTTATATTTGAATAAATAAATAAATTTGTCTGAGAGGAAATAATAATCAAAAACTGGTGAGAGAAATTCAGTAGGTTCAAGTAAATATTTTATTGGACTCTTTCTGTTTACTTCTTTTTAAAAAATTTCGTTTTTAAGCAAGGAATTTAGGCTAGGGCTTGCGGTGAAGTAACTGTCATAACATTAAAATTAACGAGTGACAGATGGGCTATTCAGAGGTTTCAGATTTGAGTTCGGTCGACATTGGATTTTCTTTTGCTAGAAATATCAACAGTTCAAACTGGGTAATAGGCATTGTTTGCGATGAGGCAATATTGCATTGCCTGGAGGCCAGTAATTCACTGAAACGGCTCCGCCGCTAATGACTACAGACAGACATTGCAGTTAAAACAAAGGAAATAAGATAAGAAGTTATCATTAACTTTTATAATAAAACGTACATTGTAATTTGAAAAAACTTTTTTTTTGTAATTTGGAAAATATATGCTAGGTTATATCTTCTAAATATAAATATTTGAAATTATTAAATAATTTTTTCCTATAAATTACAGCAAGCAAGATCGTTGATTACATTTCATGTGTTCAGTTTAATTTCTGAACATAAGAAAAACAATAATATTATATGTTATATAACTATATAACAATAATATTTTAACTCTGTGTGTATTAACTTTATTGCAAGTATCTAACATCTTTCTTTTCTCAAACTGCTTTCTTTTTCCTCAAATAGTTTAAATTTCTTATAAAAAATTTAACATATTTTTCTTGCTAGTTTGTAATGTTTTTCTTATTCCCTCCTATTGTAGAATTGGGAAATTCATTTCATTTATTCATATTTATATAAATTATTGCTAATGATATAATTTATTGCAGATTTGACAATTATTCTGCAAATGTTATGGTGGATGGTAAGCCAATTAACTTAGGGTTGTGGGATACGGCTGGGCAAGAAGATTATGACAGATTGAGGCCACTCTCTTATCCTCAGACGGTATATATATATATATCTATACAAATAATGCAAAAAATATTGATCTTATTATCAATTTTCACTAATATTTATGTTTGTTATTGTAGGATGTTTTTCTGATATGTTTTTCTTTAGTGAATCCAGCTTCGTTTGAGAATGTTAGGGCGAAGGTAATGATCAAATTTTCATTAGTACTAAATTAATCTTTTAACCAAGTAAAGTATTTAAAACCATTGTTAGAATTTTTGATGTATGTTTGCAATTAAATATTCGCTTAAAAATGAATAATTCCAACTTTGAATAAATTTAATTGAGAGAATTCCAGCAAGAAATCATGTATATTTTAAAGTATACTAGATTTTTTTAGCTGCTGAATGAACAAAAACATTACTGTATTATATTTTTTTTTGTATATGCTTTTTTCTTGGTGGCGTATACTATAATAAATTGGCCAAGTATTCAAATTTTTTTCAGAATTTTTCATATTACATATTCCAAGGTTGACTGTCAAACATTCTAGACATTTGTTATCTTATTAATTACTTTGAGTAATTTTATTTCATTAATTACTTAAAATAAGAGAAATAATGTATTTCCTACATTATTTTTAGAGCTCTATTGAGTTTATTGCTGAGTTCTATAGCGCTTTAGGTGTTGATAGACAAATAAAAAATTATTTAACAGAATTCAAACAAACGAAGAGTAATATGTAAAATGAAAAAATAACCTTGTTACCTTATATTCCATAATTATAGTCAGTTTAGTTTGGGATCTATTGTTTAGTCTATAGTTTACGATAGTTTTAGTAATTGTTAATGATTTTTGAACAAAATTTATTATTTCTTTTATTAGTGGTATCCAGAGGTACGACATCATTGCCCATCGACCCCAATAATTCTTGTAGGAACAAAACTCGATTTACGAGAAGATAAGGAAACGATAGAAAAACTTAAAGAAAAAAAATTGGCACCTATTACATATCCACAGGTATTTGATTTTAAAATGACAAAATTGTTATTATTATCTTTTAATACTAGCTATTTTCTGTGTTTATTTTTTTTTTAATGAAAGCTACCTTTATACTAAGTATCTATATTATTTTCCTGGAATATCAAATCTGTTCATAGAAAATTTCTTTCTATTTTAGAAAGCTTATTCCGTTATCCAGATTAAATAATAATAGTATTTTTTTATTTAAATTTAATTGGCCGTTACCCAGGATAAATTTTTTTGTTTGAAAAGTGATGTTCAGATTTAGATATAATTACTCATACCCATTAGGAAATCAGATTTTCCTAAATATTTACTCTCATTACTATTCCCAGAAGGTTCTTAGTATGAGGCACTCCCATACACTCAATACAAGCATTTTGTCAACATTTGGAGGATATCTATAACTTTGTATTGAGTCATCTATAACTTTCTGCCTCATACTGAGTCAATTATTCCTAGAATTATTCTAAAGTCTAATGATAAACATTCTCGAAAGTTGCGTATAATTTAAATACTATTGTTTAATTGTTGCTTACTTTCTTCCTTGTAATTGTAAGAGAACAGGAAGCTTGTATAATTTTCGTCAACTAGAAATCTAGTCAGCTTGGTTTTATCTCACTCCTGAGTGCAAGATAACTTATCTGAGATTAGGTATGACTAGACACTGATTAATTTAATAACAGTAACTTATTATTATAGTCATTTATGTGAGTCCTTTATAAACAAGAATGTATTATATATTTGCAACTGATACACCCTGAAAACACTGTTAAGTATTATTCATTTAAGACTTATTCTATTGAGGATTAGTGAAAAAAACTTCTCCGTTGTTTTATGTTTTATTTTTGTCTCGAGCGTTTCGACTTAAGGAGGTGATCAACAGTCTCTTCAACTTTATTAAAAATTAACTTTCACTAATCCTCAATAGAATAATTAAACATACATTTCTCAAAATTGAACAAAAGAATCAACATAACTATAAAGAATGTTGCTGTATTCCATGATGGATATTTAAATTCCGTTTTCTTTGACACTATTCTAAAATTGCTATTCTAAATTTCCCGCACCTTCCCTTCCTTTCTTTTCCATCGTCTATAAGGGAAGGCGGGCACTGAAGTGGTGTGATGTTGGGTGGCAGTGTGGTGACGATGTGGCGTAGTAAAAATTTAAACATAATAAAATGAATGTAGCAGCAGCACAGAAGTGAAGTGGGAGTTGGTTTGGTGTATATCCGGTCTTAATCTTGTGTCCTATCACTATTTTCTTATTAAATGGAAAGGGGAGAATCTCCTTTTACATTTTGTATTTATATTTATTGCTTAAACGTTTTAAATTATGAGGTCATTTTTCTGGTGTCACACAATTGATGCCCTTCTTTCGTAGCTGGGAAATAGTATTTCTAATAATTTGCAAACAGATGCCTTCATTGTATAAAATGTTTTAAATTTCTTATCTTCAAGATGCAAATCAGCCATTCATATCAACACCTACTGTCATACTTTTATTTCCTATTTTGCTTAAAGATAATAAATTAGCACATGCATTTCTTCAGAAATAGTTCTAGTAGAATTATCTTTCAGTTCCAACTTACTTCGCCTATAGCATCACATAAAACCTTTTATTATTGGCTAAAATTATTTCTTGATCACTTAAATTTTTATAATTTTTGATCTATTCCCTTCTCATCCTCATATATGGGCTGTGTGTGGCGAATCAATGTACCAAACATTTTGATATCATTCTGTTCGCAAACAAGATGCAGAAAGTAGCTTATCTTTAGAATCAGTGTTTTTATTGAGCTTGTAACAAATTGATTTTTATGTGCCCTTTCTTGTTACAATGAAAGCACTCGATAGATTCGAACTTTGCACTCTCCCACTTGGTAGCTATGCATCTACATAGAAATCTTATATTTCTTTTTTGATACCCCTTAACTTCTCATCAACCTCTGAAGTATTTCTTATATAATCTATCATGCATTGATTACTCAATTTCCTTAATAAGTACAACTTATTACTTAGATTTGCAGGCTCATGCGTTGTCTGAAGCTGGTCCCTCAATTCTTTTGTCGAAGTGCAATTGCATATATAAACTATTTGTGAGTAATCCACCTATTAAAGAAATGGTTGTTTATATTTTTTCGTCTTTTGATTTTCATTCAGAAGTTTTATCTTCGGCTACTTGATCCTTACATGTTCCATACTCCCTCTCTCATAAGCAACATTTTCATTTTAAATTTCCAAGGATGATACTTATTATTTAATTTTTTAATAATTACTAATTTTTCTGCTGTATACATTATAAAATATCAACTGAAAAAAAGTAACTTTATAACTTTGAGTCTTTTTTAATTTTCCCTTTATGACAAACTATAATTTATCTTTTACTATCTTAGTATCTGGTATCTGCTCTAGTGATCTGGGCCAATAACTTGTTAATTTTTGAATGAAAAACAGGGAATATCAACACAAATAACCTACTTATGTTATTCAATTTACAAAATCAAAAACTGAATATAAAAGAATATTCTTGTAATAATATGTGCTAGATACACTTGGGAATTTTTGTTATAAAACTCTTAACACACAAAGAAACCTGATGATTTTAATCTGGTTTTATACAAGTAACATACAACTTTTAGCACATAAACAATAGGGGTTTTAATAAGAAAAAGCTTTATTATCCATGAATTCACACAGAAAACGATGCTTCTTCTTTTACACACACAGTGCTGGTCGCCAACTTTTTATCTTTTTTACTGTCATCTCAATGTTGCCACTCCACCCACGTATACATATATTCAAATTAAATTGCTAACATTCGGCCATCCTGAAATTAAATTGGCCTCAATTTGTGTCATGGTCAGAGTCGTATTTAGGTGTCTTTCTCTCCTTCCGTTCCTCCAAATGACTTCCAGTGGCGGAGTTTTCTCAACTCCTTCTTGGTTCATTTCAGCCTCTTTCTCTTGATTTCCGTTTTCTTCAACCTCAGTTATTGGTTTCCATAGCTTCATGGCGCTGGCATAGACGGATGTGGCAACCGTCGTCCTTCTTTATCTTCTAGGTCACTCAGTATATAAGAATCTCCTCCATGAACTGCTGTTACCGTCTTTGGTCCATTGTACTTGGATTGTGTTTTAGTAGGATTTCCCGTCAACTTCGCTGCTCGACGAATCAATACTAAATCTCCTACCCCGAAGAGTGGTACTTCACTAGCTTTTGAGTGGAATCTCAACATCATATTCTCCTGGGCTTCCATAGTTTTGTCCACAATGGTATCTTGGACTGGTATAATCTTCCTTTAAGAATTCGCCTAAGCCCGTATTTGTAAAACCAAATCTAGTTGGTACATGTACCGTACCCATAAAGAACCTCAAATGGCGATTTTTCTGAAGTTTTATTAATATTGACATTTAGTACTAATTTACATTCTTCTATTCGAGTATCCCAATCCTACCATCTTTTTTCTCCGAAAGTAAGCGAATCACAGGCAACACAGTCTTATTCAACCTTTCAACCATCCCATTTGCTCTCCGATGTCTAACTGAAATTAAATTATGTTATATGGCGAATCTCCTAACAAACTTCAGAAATGGGATCCAGAAAATGTTACACGATTAAAACAAAGAACGTTTACGATTATAGCACAGGAAGTAGTTATATTTATAATAAAAATTGGGATTTGAATTAGAGACGGTGTATAACAAAAGTCAGAAGTGAAATCAAAATCAGGGTTCGAATTTTTTTAAAGACATTTCAAACAGATTTATTGCTATTTAATAGACAATTGTAGTTAGTTCCATAAAATTGTGTACGGATTTTGGATATTGTTTTCTTTTTTTCATTAACAATAGAATAAAAAGTCGATAGTGTAAATATTTCTGGTTTTAGTGTAAATCTTATAGTGGGGATATTTATTGATTATCTTTGTATAGTTTGCGGTAAGCAGCATTTTGTTTTATTCATATTATTAATTTTATTTGCATGAAGGTGAAGGACATTCCATAGTTGAGTAAAAATATCTCCTAATTTCTGACTAAAACTATAAAGATCTTGCATAAATAATTTTTAATGAAGAAGGTGATAGCAGAATAGAAATCGTCTTAGGAAAGGATTTAATTTAGATATGGCCACTGGCTATTCTCCTAACAGGCTAACATGTGGAAGCATACTTTTTGGCTGTAATATTACGCCGAGACTAACGGGTAATGCGGGAGGCGATTACTCTGTAACTGAGACAGCAATTGGAGGAAGCTTTATGCCTTGATAGCTGAGGAAAGTAAAAGATTCGAATAAAGAAATGCGAATTATCCGGGGATGGCATGAAAGAAAACTATCAGTAGGTAACTATGTATATGTTCGAAACCTTTTGGTACCCAAAAGAGGTTCAGAAGAAGCCCTGTTAAAAGAAAAGATTTTTCAAGCCCGGAAATGGTCGTTGGCAGATAATGGAGGAAAAAGGGGCTGTAAATTATGACGTAATAAGGGGGAGGGGAAAAGATAGGCTGAAGGCCTCCATGCAAAGAGAGGAGAAAAGTGAGCCGGAGGAATTGGAGCAGAATGTGGTACGGGTATCAGTAGCTCTGAAAATAGGAGAGAGATTTAGTAGAATGGATGAAGAAGACAAGGATTTTGATGAAAAGTTCGAACCTCTATTGATGATACAGTCATATAAGGGTAAAGGGAGTGATGGAATGGCAACTGCAGCAATAGTGCAAGCTTGCGAGAGAAAGACAGTAAAAAAAGCAGACTGGTGTGAAGTTTTGTTTTTGGAAAGGGGCAAGGTATATGTTGGGGTGTTCTAATGTGTACCCGTGTTTATTGTGTGATAATTTTTTTTTTGTATTGTACAAAAAACAAATTGACTATAGGCATTATAAATACAAAATTTAATTGAGAAAACATAGACTTTAAAATGTTACAAATTTTGAAATAATCGGTGTTTTTTTTTTAATAAGGTTTGATTGTTTGTAATAATCAAATTCTCATCGTATAATACGAAATGACTTTTCTTGTTCGTGCCATCCGTTTCAAATAATTAGTGGACTAATCACTACATCACAACGAATAATCCACCTACCACCACAACGACTAATCACTATATATTTTGTATAGGTGGATAGGAGCTACTACTAGGTGCCAACATTGGTAACATATTTTATTTTAAAAAATAAAATAAATAATGTTCTTGCCAAATATCGTTAATTTTTTCGTCGGATTTTTTCCTAAAATTCAATTGAAATCACTTTTATTTCTGAGACTACCGTAGTTGTTGCCCTTTGCTAATCTTTAGACTTTTCCTTAATAAGAATGCTGCCCCTCTACCTCGAGTAGAAAGAATCCTTCATTTCGTACGTATCTGGACATATTACAATAGACTTTCCTTTCTACAATTTTATTTTTTATTATCTCTCTAGAGTGTTTTTGCTATCATAGAAGTGAAAAATTAATTATAAAAAATCCCTGCGAATTTGAATCCATTTTCCTTTGTTAGCGCTCAACTTAAGTGACATATGACCGTCTGTCTGAACAAAGCCTTAGAGATATCAGTTTAGCCTTCTTTGAACAAAAGAACGTTTTATTGCGACCAGGCATATTTTCCGGTTGCTATCTTTAATTGATGTCTGCAATATATAATTTTTGGTTGTTGGATTGTATGGTCTTAAAAAAGCTGATACTATTGCGAAGTTGTGGTTTTATCATTTTTTTGTTGTCGATCCACATTGTCAATTGTGGTCTATCTTACATTGTCTTCCATTTTCTCCTAAAGATACTTGTGAGTATTGAAAAAAAGCCTATGTTACCTACTGTGACTAATACCTGGCCTTCACTACTCACTTAATTACTCTTTTAAGATTCTATATCATCATGAGTTGCTGCTTTAAGGTTTGTAAATTCTTCGCGCATTAATTTAATGTGTACGAACATTTTATGAAAACTATTTGAATTCTACATGATTTTAAATTTATCAAGTTTTTAAAATTGACCTTTTTTTCAGAACTTTTACAAACAAGAATATAAGCTTCATCTTTCTCTTTCAAATCTATTGTGCAAACATATTCCAAAAATTCACTACTTGAAGCTTTTTATTTCACATTGATATCTTATATTCGTGGCTACGTTGATTATTTTTCAGTTTCTAAACGTAAGTTTAGGCAGGCTGCATAACCCCTCAACCTAAATGCTCACAACGACATTGTAGGTATTATTAACCCTTGTGACACATTATGTTTCAATTACAACCATTCTTCAGTTCACTTCCTTTTCAACTTCCATTTCTTAAGTTGCGCTTTAGAACAAATAGCAACCATAAAGAAACAAATGTTTAGGAAATGATGATGAACTAGTCTTGTAATATAAAGCCAATTATATTATATATAAAGTTGAAATAAAAAAATCAGAGATTATTGAAGGGTGCTTTTGATTATTTATTTTAATGAAAATATTCAGATGCAGATAAGTACTTTACCAGAATGATTAATAATAATTAAAGCATCATTAATTAGATTAGCATTTTAGTCAAAGTATATCTATTAACAATATAAATAATAGTTATGTTTGGCCATAGTTAATGAAACAAGTAAAGTATTGGTTGGCTGGGACCACAGTAAACAAAAACCTTAAATCTTTAAAAGTTTTTATTTGACATTTCGGACACCTTTGGTGTACTTCCTCAGGAACTGTTAAGGAAGGGTAGAGAGTTCAATTAAACTCTGATGTTCGAAACGTCGAATAAACTTTTAAGATAAAAAGTTTTTTCTTTAGCCCAGCCAACCAATATTTTGTTTGTTTCTTATATCTATTACCCTTATTAGCAAGATATAGATTGAATATTTTAAGAGATTTTTATAGTAATTTAAATCATGCCATTTAAGGGACTGGCAATGGCTAAAGAAATTGGAGCTGTAAAATATTTAGAATGCAGTGCGCTTACGCAGAAAGGATTGAAGACTGTTTTTGATGAGGCAATACGTGCTGTACTTTGTCCCGTACTCCAAGCAAAGCCAAGGCGGAAGTGCATTCTTATATAATTTTAATTCTTTTAAACTGTACAATATTAACAAAAGAGTAATAATATTAATAATAATAATAATAATAATAATATTAATAATAATAAGAGGAAAATACTGGAAACCTGCTTCGCAGAACGTTTCTTCTTAGTCCTAAAAGTGAAATAATTGGACTAGGTATCCATGTTGGCCAAAATACTCTTAAATGTATATAGTTTAATATATAATTAAATAATATATAATTAATTTTGTTATATCTTTATTAAAACTTATGTTGCATGAAAAAATTATTATTATCCTGGTGTAAATAATTGATCCTTATTAATAAAATTAAAAAAAAGTATTAAAACGTGCTTATTTAAAAAGTGCAATAATACTTGTTGGATTTTTTTTTTTTTTCTTCTTATTAATTATTTCTGCAAAGTATGCTGGCCGGAATAAGAAAAATCTGGCCAAAATTGGACATTGTAATAAAGTGTAAATCACAAAGTTTTTAAAATTTGGTATCAAATCACTTTTTCATGCAATGGCATAGAAATTTTGTCGTCGCTTAATTTAGACGAATGCTTAAAAATTGTATTAAATAAATAAGGACATAAATACAAAAAAAAAAATATATATATACATATATATAAATTGTTGAACAAAAAAATAAATAAATAAATAATAATGTTGAAATGTTTATGTTGATATTTTCATTTTTTGGCGTTACTTTTTAATATATATAAGCAAATTGTACAGCACAATTACATGTTATTATTTTTCTTTCTTTTTTTTTAAATTTAGATTGTTTTTCTTTATCTTTTCATAAATAATAAAGTAGTGTAGATTCTTTTTTAAATGTATATTTTTAATATTCTGCTTTATTACAATTCATTTATATTGATAATAATTTTAAAATACAATTAATTTCTCTTCTTTTTTTTTTAAAAAAAAAATTGCTACCATGAAAAAATATCCAGTGGATATTGTTTCGATTCCGCTGTAAATTTGGTGAAATTAATATTAATAACAATGGTGCTTATAAGCTGGATATTTGAAATATCTGTAAAAGAGAATGAGGCAGTGTTCAAATCTTAAAAAAAATTAAAAAAAAAAAAATATGGCTGAATTAATTTTCTCCGTACTAATTAATATTATTGAGTTAATAATTTTTAAATTAATCGCAAAAGTTCACTATTAAAATAATACATTAATATATATATATATAAATATACATATACCCAACAAAAGTTTTATTTGTTAACTAGTAATTTACATAATGCACTTAACTGAAAGATAATATAATCATAAATATATTTTTAAATACCTAAAAAAAAAAAAAAAAAAATCATTTGTATACTTAAATGATATAAAAGTAATTTTTTCTTTCTTTCTACACTTTATTTTATTTGTTGTAAATATATAAATAATATAAATACGCATTATAAATAGTATTACTAAGATTTGTAGGTGTCTATATGAAGTGATAATTCATTTCTTATTGATGTTGATCATCAAATTGTATTTTTTTTTTGTGTAAGGTATTTCTCGCATTCTGTTTTACTACTTCTTTTTGTTCTTAGGCGTCTCAGATATTGAAAAAAAAAAAAATAATAAAATATTTTATAGTGTTAAGCGAATAGTAATCTCGAAAATATAAAAATTATTAAATATAATCCTATTTTTACTTTTCAAAATACATTTTTATAATGTATTCTTTTTCCTTTTATTTTTAATTTAATTAAATTTTTAATTTGCACTGTGAGCGATCATATTTATTTGCAGATCATTGAATGCAATAGAATCTCTTTTCTTCTAAAAGAATCTCATTTATAAAAATAAAAAAAATCTATAGTAAAAGTTATTCAAATTTTTATAGAAACAAAAAAAAACGGGCAGATTTGTGTAGTTTTGGTTTTTGCGTTGTAAGGATATTATTTTCTTTAATATATATATATTTACAGTAATATTCCCAACTAACAATCGTTTTTGACATAATTTTATTTCTAAATAGTTTTCATTAGAAATTTAAATTTCACTAGATATTTGTTTAATTAGATCTGTAAAAAAAAAATGGTTACTATTTTTATTTAACAGCAAATTTTACTTGATATCTAATGTCCAAATTTTGTATTCCAGAATTGTGTCACTAATTAATAGTGCCGTTGTTTATGAAATTAGAAATTAAAAATTTCCTCATAGTACATCGATAGTTGGCAGGAATCAAAGAAATTGTTTGCTTTTTTTTATTGCAGAAAGTTTATTGGTCGACATTTTTGGACGCTTTAAGCATATAAAAATTAACTTTTTGCAAGATAAGGAAAACGTTTTTTTCATTTGGTATTTGCCAACTATCGACTTAACAATTTGAAGATTTACTATTTTTAGAGTTTATTAGTTTTATATAAAAATGATGCACAAGGAATAACCTCAAATTTTATTCTAACCAAATCATATATGTATAATAATTTAAAAGTGGAATATCCTGAAAAACAGCATTACCACACACACAAAATATGGTTTTCGATTAAATAGAGCGGAAAAAAAAAAAAACTTTTACATTGTGGGGGATAAAAATGAAATAATAAAATCAAAATTCCTGAATAGATGTGATGAGATGTGAGTGAGGTCTGTCATAGCTTGCTTCTTTTTTTTTATTTCTCTTCTGGTCGGTTTCGGATCTTCATCCATCGTCAGAATATAATGTTTCATATTATTCAATCGGTCATATTTGTGATAGAAACTTTTTATATTAACCCAACATTTCTGCATAGTTTTCAACCAGAGCTATAGTTGACTCCGAAGATGGATAAGACTCGCTTTCAGACAGTCTCAAATAATTGCTATTCCAGTTTTATTTTTTTCTCTTTTGTGTTTTTAATTTGGTCTGGATTTTTTTGGATTATGAAAATAAATATAAATAATTCCCGTATATCGTGAGGTTGAGAGCAAAATCCTGTTGAAGGTGAGACATAGCGGATCTAGGTTTTATATATGATCTAGACAAAAGCTAATTTTCAATTATTTGCTCTTTTTATTATAAACAATAAAATTTAATTAATTCCTTTCACATACATATATGTTTGTTAATTTCAATTTATAATCCACCCCAAAAAAATATGTTGATTAGATTGCTTAACGCTGGAAATAACTGCATTCAGAAATAAGTAGTACTTTTTTCAATGATTTATTTAGAAATATTTCTTAGTTCCTTACAATTGAAAAATCTAATTTAGTTTGCGAGATATAATTGCGAATTAACATGAGTATTATATTACTGTACATCCTTTTTTTAAAAAAATTATATCATTATTCTTATTATTTTTCTTTTATGGAGGTACACTATTTCGACTAAGAATTCCAGTGAATAAGCACATTGGAAAATAAATAAGAAATCACTGCCTTAATACATTTTTTGGCAAATAAAAGAAATATATTAGTTACTGTGGCCTTTTCTTATAACATATTGGTATATACAATGAAAAAAAAAAAAAAAAAATATAAATAAAATAAATTAATGAAGTATTAATTTTATAAAGTTAGGTTTCTAATTAGGCATATATTATATATATATATATATTGTTATTTGTGTGTATATTTTAACATAAGCTTAAATTTATTTATATAATAATTGCTTTGATTGTACAATTGATTTTATTCTAGATTATATTTGTTAATATGTAATAGAATATATATTAATCTTTTCTTCCTATAATAAAAAAAAAAATAATAATAATAATAATAAAAATATATTACGATTGGTTTCAATAAAGTTGATCTTCTCTCAAATACATTTGTTTATGATTTTGGGTATACCTTCAGTTGATAGGCTAAAAAAAATAAAAATAAGCTTGTTCAATACTTATAGTTAGAAGAGTGACAGCAATTTGACTTTTAAATAATATAAACAAAATGCTCAATATCCTTTTTCTGTAATATCTTAATTATTTCTTTTAGTTTAATTATTTAATCCTTTCTGTTTTATATTTATTGAGTTATGTAACTATTTTGCTTAATAGCCAATGTTCCCTCTGAATGTAAGGTAACCATTTCATGTTAAAACTACTGCTTACTTATAAAATAGAAAAAAAATATTGTTTGTATTTCATATGTTTAAATATAAATAAACATACCACTAATAACTCTTAATTGAGTTAATTTCTACATCCTCTTTTTACTTCTTACTCCTCCTAGTAAGAGGAAATGTTGGGAGCTTGTCAAATTTTCCAAATTAGTTTTCATTGAATATACAATGTTTTGAGGGGTGCTGAGTATGAAAAAAAGTTTTTAGTGAACGGTGTGTGTGTGTGTGTGTTTTTGTGAACGTAATATTTCAAAAACGAAACGTCACAGGAAGCTCAAACTACCGCTTCTGCTACGATATTTTCGGGTAAAATCCAGTAACCAAAAATGCGACTTTTCTGATTTATAATTGCCCCCTCCCCCAGTTTACGCGATTTTAACTTTGTATACGATCTACAAACGTAAACATCTTACCACTTTTATTTGAAAAATTTCCTCGAGAAATTGAATTTTTGGAAGTTTCTGAGGGAACATTAATGTTATGCATTCTTCTAAAATATTACTTCTACACAAGGTATGTTTCTATCAACTACATAATATTAATATAGGTATATATTAGCAGCATTGTTAGGATTCCAAATATACAGATTTCAATAAAATCGCCAAACGGAAGTGCAATTTTACATAGAATAGGTTTTTTACTTTTTTGGAATTTTCTCGGAAACGGCTACGAATTTCCTTTTAAACTTGGATTACTAAATACACAGATTTAAACCTATCATCTATGATTTTATCTGTCGCAGCATATTTCCTTTTATCAGTTCTGACCGGGTTTTGGTTTCTTATCCACCGTGGTCCGAATAAGGCTCAATCAATTCATGTAGAGGTAAACATCAATTAATGTTTGAATGATGCACCACACTCTTAACTATTATTATTATTATTTGTCTTTGGGAAGGGACCTCACTATTCAAAGCCTCACTGGGCCCTTATAGCTACCCTAAGAAAAACAACAACAAACCGGGTCTAGAACAAAAATCCAGATCCAGATCTAATCCATCTTAAGATTCACTGCAGTCCGAATAAATCGGACAATAACCTTAAATGGAAATAGCCTAAGCTCTTCCACAGACATCTCTATTCCGACCAAAAGTCCTGAAACTAATTTCCTCATAACCCAGGCAATCAGTGATAAGATGGATGGGTGTTTTCCTCCTCTGTCTTACAGACTCTACAAAATGGATCCGGCGTGAGCCCCGTTATGTAGAAATGTCTCCTTAAACCACAATGTCCAGTAAGAGATCCAACCAGATGCCTGAGAGAATTCCGTGAAAAACACAGCAACGTCTCACTAATGGCCTTGTCCGGACCTCCGATGAGCATTTTGAACTGCCGAAAACCAACTGAGCTCATCCATAAGGATGAATGGTGTGAAGCTGTCAATGTCTGGAATTCTGACAGATATGTACCAGAAGACCAATGAAAGGAAGAGGGGCGCCTAATCTGACAAATCTATCGACCTCCTCATTCCCAAAAATTCCCATGTGACCTGGCACCCAGACTAGAAGAACAATCCTTCAGAGAAGAAAGCTCTTCCAGTCTTTTAGAACATTCTAATACCAACTTGGAAGTGAAGACACGAACTCAGCGCAGCCCACTCTTAACTAACATTAAGTTCAAGTTATCTCTCTACCTGAATTGATTGAGCCTTACTCTGATGGAGGAGAAACCGAAACCGGCCGAACCGAAATAATGAAGCATGCTACGACGGATAAAATCATAGGATGTTATCCAGCAATGCGGACTCAACTACATTTTCAGTAGACTCATACTTTTATTTGATTCATTTAAACAAAAAATTGATTATGGACAATTTTTATAGAATTTATGACGTTAAATATTAAAAAATGGGTTAGTGGAATGTATGGCCACGCCTTTCTGTACAATACAATTACTTCTCTTCCTATCTTATTTAGTAGGTTGGAGTAGTCCCCGACCATCCCCATATAAATGTTAAGACAAGTGAGCAAAATCTGAAGTATAAACAAAAGGGTCATTTATTTGCATTAACCAGATTTTTACATTTTTTTTATGTGCAAAAGGAGTTAATCGATCGAATTAGAGGGAAAGTCAATTTTCAGAGGGAAAGTGAGTAGCATTTCAAAAAAATGTACTGCCCATAATAGTTAACTGTTATGTACATTTTGAGGAATTAAGGACCGTATGTCACAACCAGCAGAGCCCGCTCTAGGGGCGGGCAACCCGGACATTTGTCCGGGGCGACATTTTGGCTGTAAGTGTGGGAAAAATATTTTTGTGTTAAATACTCAAATTTCACTAATCGATTTTTTCGTTCGCTAAAAATTTATAGTACGTGGCGTATTTATATAGCTTATGTATTAAATCTAAAAATATTTACTTTATTATTGAAAAATTATCGCAGAATATGTAAAGAACGATGCTTGAACTTGTTTAACAAGCATGTACTTCTCTGTCTCTGAACAAAATAGCATTAGCATGCAGTGTGCTGCTTCAGCTTGTGTTTGAACGTGCATAGATAGACTTGCTTAATAAAATATACACACTGCTGGTAAAAAGTTTGGACCAGCTAGAATAAAAATGTATTATATTTATTTTTGTTAGTTTAATGATTTGTTATGAATGAAATAAAATGTCAGTAATTCAAATATGTTATAATTAATCTATATACAATAAATAAGCGATAACAAATTCATTACAAAGTGTGAATCTTTCCCAAAAATAAATTTCGACTAAACGGCTTTTTCATCAAAGTGACCACCTCTCCACTTAATTACTTCTCTTATAATTCTAGGCATTCTCTCAATCAATGTATTGATTGTTTCGAATTCAATATTACTCCACACATTGTACAGTATCTGCTACAGAGCATTTAGAGAATTAGGCCACTTGAGACGAACTTTCCCATCTAGCTCATCCCACAAAAGTTCAATTGGGTTCAAGTCAGGGGGATTGCGACGCCCAGACCATATTGACACATATTTTTCATCTTCTTTTTCCTTAATGGTATTGTCTACATAATTTGGAAGTATGTTTAGGGTCACTGTCCTGTTGCATAATGATCAATCGCTGACCGCAGGGTAAGACGTGATTTTCTAAAATGCTTTTATAATTTTCTTTTTTCATTATCCCGTCAATATGGACGAGATCACCTGTTCCATAGCCTGAAAAACATCCCCAAACCATGACCGAGCCCTCTCTGTGCATAACGGTGGATATTATGCATTGTGGATGTCAGTTTTTCTGAGCTGAAAGGTTCCTCCAACCTTTCACTGTGAAGTCTTTGTATTTCAAGCCCACTCTGAATGTTTCTTCTTGTTTGCACCCTTTAATAATGGTTTCAGCGTTGCAACTCTTCATATTAAGTTCGCTTGATGAAGTCGCCTTTGAACAGGCCTCGAACTTGTTTTAATAACTTCCCCTCTGATTTTTGGAGCTTTGAGTCGTCTGTTTCTTTTACTTCATAAAATAATGAACTTATCCTCAGCTGTGATTGTTGATTTTGGTCTCCCGGAGCTGTGTAAATCTTCATGAT
This sequence comes from Triatoma infestans, assembly GCA_011037195.1. Classification (NCBI taxonomy): domain Eukaryota; kingdom Metazoa; phylum Arthropoda; class Insecta; order Hemiptera; family Reduviidae; genus Triatoma; species Triatoma infestans. The sequence continues at coordinate 84,806 of JAAEAF010003563.1, forward strand.
CACCATATTTTTTATAACCGTTTGATAGCCCGGTGAACACCATTTTTTGAAATTTTAAGTTCAGCCATTATTTTTCGTTCTGATTTCCCTATTCAGGTAGCAACACTAAGTTCTTTAACTTTGCCCATTTTGTATTAATTCAAAAGAGGAAAAATCAGCGTTGGAATAAGATGTAGTTGTAAACCGTGAAGATATATTCGCAACCGTGAAGATATACTCGTAAACGCAAAAAGATATACTTGTAAACCGTGAAGCTCAAGGAGTGAACTAACTGTTCCCAATTAAATAAATTAGAATAAAAAGTAAGTAAATAATGATTTGTTGACAAACAATACAAAGTCCTAATCTATAAACAGAATCAATAATTGAAAGAAATTATTCTCTGTGAATTACTAACAAATCCAAGAGGTAAATTGTTGTCTCAAAGGGCAAAGTGTATATTATGTTAGATTGGATGGGGGAGGGCCACGCCTCATTCCACTGCGACCTTCATTAAGAGGTCTATTGTGTATCTCCTGGGTATGACATCCCTCACCTTCGCCCTCTTAATCAGGCCTAGCAGAGCTGAAAGAGCTCCGTCATGAAGCTCGTGGCTTCGGTATTGCTAGTCCCCAGTTGAAGAAACCTTGTCCCTTGTCCTTGTTGAATTCTTATCACTTTTATTTGCCACATTTTTCTGCAATATGCTTTTCTCTGAAGTATCACTAAAATTACTGATTAGCAATAATGCTTTTCTCTAAAGTACCACTAAAATAACTGATGACTGATGAAGTCCCGAAAATATATCTTTTGAGACAAACAAATAATGCGAAAAATAAAATGCAAATAAAGGTTGTAAAAGAAAAAAGTTATGCTCCTAATCAAAATGATGCTCTGTTGACAAAGTCTGCATTTTCCTTCATAGTCTAGATTTGATATCCCTAAATTTGTTTAGTCTACTGCCGCAATTTAGGAAAAAGAAATCTGGTATAAAACAATCACCCTTCATTCCTTTATTGTATAATTCATTTGCAAATAAACGGTTAGTGGACATGTATTACAGATAAATAAAGGAGGTGAGGATTATACTATTTGTTTGTGGGTGTTTGTTCCGCAGAGCTGGAAAGCATCAGAGACATTTTCCGTGGTAGCCTGCTTCATTTTGTGGTCATCAACCGGTTTTGGGCGTTCGCCCATCTTCAGGATGCGTTTTTTAGACAGTGTGACAAACAGACTCGCACAGAGCACGCAGTGTGAAACTAAGTTTGCTCTGTGCCAGTCTGTGTAGACACACTGTCTAAAAAACGCATCCTGAAGATGGGCGAACGCCCGAAACCGGTCGATGACCACAAAATGAAGCAGGCTACCACGGAAAATGTCTCTGATGATTATACTATTTACCTAAATATGATTGCATTATATGATAGCAAGCTCTCTATCAGTCCAGTAGCAATGCTTGTGACGGCAATTTGCAGGACAGTTTAAGTCTCGGGATAGAACACCCTTCACACTTATTTGAATAATATTTTAAATCGGAATTAAATATAATAAATACATGTAACTTAATAAGAGAGAAAATAAGTTAATTAATTTTAGAATCACAATTAGCCCCTTTAACAAATAATTGAATAATTAATAAAAGATATAAAAAAATAATGAATAGATAGAGCTAAGGAACAAATATAAAATTTTTCTTTTTTCTAACTGCTTTAAGAATGTAATTTGTTGTAAATGAAGTTCATACTAAAAAATTAGGTCTCATATAAAACAAACAAAAAAAATTCAAATTTTACATTTTAGTTGAAATAAAAAAAATAGTTAAAAACGAATAAAATTAACTTTCTGAATTCGCCGCCAGGTAACAGCACTTACTTAACCTAGAATTTGTAGTAGTTCAAATAATTGCCGCTAGAAAGCATAAGCTTCTAGATATAAGACTTGTAGTTCCAAAATTTGCCACCCGATCACAGCGCTATCCTCTGATGTAAAAAATTTGTCTATAGTTTAAATTGCGCCTATGAGAAGGGACGGGAAGTGGTAGCGTAATGGACTCGCGAAAACAATCTTTGGAAGTAGCGAATTCTAGTGACAAACTATATAACCATAAATAAAATTGATTTCTCAGTAGGTGTTGTTATCTGGTGGCAATGTTTGTAACTACAAATATACTAATTTTAATTAGTTACTTTATTAATTAGAAAACAAAAAAAATCTGGTGTTTCTCACTCTCACAAGTTTCTCTTACTCCAGTTTTCAAAATTGTAATCGACAAGCTTTATAGTTAATACACCAAATTTAATAAAATTCTTCGGTGTTTTTATGGAGAAAATCACAAAAACTGAAAAAATTACTTAGATGTACATTATAATCGAAAAAAAAAGCGTACACTTCATTTCTAAACTAGAAATAAATGAATATATTAATATATATTAATAAAATACAAATATTTATTTATCTTTTTTCCACGTTATATTTCTTTCACAAGCTATTAAGATAATTCGTGGCCATATTATTTGCCAAAATATTTTTGTGGATTAATGCTTGATATAATATTTTTCCCTCCTTTCTTTTTTATGTACATTTGTTTTTCATCTAGAAGCTATAGAGGGCTACGAATATTAATATTTCGTATGTAATAACTTAGATGCAATGTTAAAATGAGAAATTTTTAGACTATAGAAGGATAGATTCAAATAGCAATCCATCCTATATAATCATTACTTTTATAAGCATTTATATGTATCAACATACAGTTCAAGAACTTTTATCTAAATCTTGTCAGTAAAATTTATGGGCTAATTTCATTTGTTGTTATTTGATTGAATATTGTATTGGATATATTTTGAAAGCAGCTTCAAAATCTCTTGAAATGGCTGGTCCAATTGCTTGAAACATTTCTTGAGAAATTTCATTCAATATTTATTTATTTATTGCCTAAAGAAACTATACATTTCTATAGCAAGAGATTGACCTCTGCTGAAAGCTGAACAAAAAATACAAACGTTACAAGAAGAAACATTACAAACGTTACAGCTTAATATTCAAAGTAATAAAATAATATTAAATACTTGAATAATAAAGTAGATAGTAACAATGATTTAAATAGATTTTATTCATTTACACAAATTATTTTAGGGAAGGAATTTGAGGGATCTCCTCGTAGGTATTAAATAATACCTTTACAAACCTATGTATATCTTTCCTCCAAAACCTCAGAGATAAAATAAAATAAGTGGTTTAACTTTTCTATATCTAGTAAGTTAGCAAAATCATAAGAATTGTGTGAAGGTAAATTTCTATTTAACAACCTCCTTCTCAAAATTTATAATAAGGGCATTCCAAAATAAAGTGCATAATATTATCATTTTTTCCCACCGCACAAGTAAAGCAACTCTTTTAGGATCAAATAAATGGGCTTTTCCATTATAAAAAGTCCTGGGGTTACGATCACTAGCGACTCTAATTTGAGCTATCAATCTGGTTTTAATGATAGCACCTAATAGTTACATATGAGCTACCATTAGCCAAGGGACAATTAATCTATAGAAGATGCCACCCAGTTAAAAGGTATGTCAGAACTATCCAAAAGCTTCACAAGTCTTCTTCAGAGCATATCTTCAAAAGCATATCTTCAGGGTTGAGCTGCTTTACATCGATAAAATCTTCAGCCAGAATCTTATAGATTTATTAAAAATTTTGGTTTTCACTTGCCGTCATTCAACTTCCAGCGAACGAAACTATGTCATGGACTTGTCGTGGCAGATTTAAGAACAACTTTAAGATATCAATTGGACACGATCGACTATAGTGAAGTAGTTCAAGGCTAAACTTTTTAACTGATCCCAAACTTCTGATCGGTAGTGTATAAATTCTTAAGGGGCGGCAATTTGTCTTTTTGTCCGGGGCGACGTAACCGCTAGAGCGGGAGCTGCAACCACATCTCCCTGTTTTTAGTAGGATGCGTTCTGCAAAGGATTGATTTGGAACTGATGTTTAGTGTGGTTTTACCGGATTTTGTTTGGTTTGAGAACTAAAAAAAAAAGTTACATATCCAGAATTTCTTTTACCTTCTCTTACACCTAGTTAGAGGAAGTATTGTAATCGTGGCAAATTTTCGATATTGAGTTTTCACCGGAAATACATGTTTTGAGGTCCCCTGAGTCTAAAAAATTAGTTTTTAGAAAATGGTGTGTGTGAACAGCATAGCCTAACAAACGAAAAATCCCAGAAAGTTCAACCTCGATATTCTGCTTAGGTATCACCAAGGACCCGACAGTAGATTAGATTAGAAAAGGAAGGAGACGAGCCTCATTCCACTGCGACCTACAAGACGAGGTCTATTGTGGATCTCCTTAAATTATAGCACAACCCCCAGCCTTGCTCTCCTAAGTAGTCCTAGCAAAGCTGAGAGCGGCTTCGTCATGAAGCTCATAGCTTCGGGTTTGCCTGTCCCCAATTGAAGAAACCTTGTCCTCCCAGGCCGGCGCAATCACAGAGGATGTGCACCGAGGTTTGTTCCTCTGCCTTGCAGAATCGTCCTACCGCGCTAGTTGCAAGTTGTAGATGGTGCATGTGTCTGTTCAGCCTCCAATGCCCAGTTAGTATACCCACAATTAGCCTTATATCCCTTCCGGTATGGCTCAGTAGATCTTTGGTAAATTTAGGCAAATGTCTCTTGATAAAGAGCTTTGTCTGCCTCTACCCTGGTGTTCTCTCCCACCAAAGCAGACGCTGTTCTTCTATCTAACCTTTGATAGAAGTTTGAATAAGGCTCCTGGACAAGGCGCAGAAGGGTTCGGGGCCTATGAAGGTTTCGGGCTATACATGCTCATGAAGTTATCCTGCGAACCCTTCCGAAGCTAGGGCATCCGCCCTTTCATTGCCCAGAAACCCCGCATGTCCCGGCACCAGGCGAGTGTCAGTTTTTCCGAGCACCCACCTCGGTTGGGGCAATTAGGCTATCCCACACTAGTCTTGAGACTATTTGGTGTGAAGAGAGTGCTTCAGGGCTGCCTGAATGTCTGTGTATATTTTCTTCTACTCTCTAACCCTTGCCTTTAATCAATCCCTTAGCGCAGGGTTGTAACGCCACAACTCGGCCTGAAAGACCATAGCGTACTTCCCTAGGCTGGCCTTAATCTTGACTTTAGGCCTGCCCCCATAGACCCCAGCCCCGACCCCAGTCGGAGATTTGGAGCCATCTGTATACCAGACCGAGTTACCGAGTAGAGGGGGGATCCCTGCCCCATTCTTCCCTGATCGGTATAACAATGTAGAAGTTCCTTTCAAAATAAAGCTTGGGAATCATCCTATCGGTAGGCATGCCAAGTACATAGTCAGCCTTAACTTCTTCTATCAACCTCTGGTTAACAGAATCATGTCTAGAGGTAATGGTGGCGGCCCCTGAAGGAGCCTATGAATTCCCATTCTGGCTTCGCCTTGGAAGAGAAGATGCAACGGTGGTAAGTTAAGGAGGACCTCCAACACCGCAGTCGGATTGTTCTCGTGGGACCCAGGCATGCTTGCCTTTGGATCCCACCCACCCTTTCCGCCGCCCCCTTCTTGGTCCACCAAACCATATGTGACCATGGGTCTGATGATCCTGGTGTAGATCTAGAGTGTCAAACTCGGGCGCAGGGCCCAGTTTCTCCCACAAAGCCGTCTGCACCTACTGAATGACGCATTGGCCTTGTGTGAAATTCTGTCATTGTGTTGATTCCAAGTGAGTCTGCGGTCAAAAGTAACACCAAGATACTTAGCTTCCATCGCAAATGGAATCGGAGTGTGCCCAAGTGATGATGGTCTGAGGCCTTCCTACTTGTGGCGTAATGTGAAAGGAACTATTACGGTTTATGCGAGTTTATGGACAAGTCGTCCTCCCTACACCAGTTCCTGACCAAGTTAAGAGCTGCTTGCACCCGCCCTGTAATCATAGTAGGGTGTTTACCTCTTACTACAATCGCCAAATCGTCTGCGTAGCCTAGGTAATCAAAGCCATTCGCAGATAATTGGTGGAGGAGGTCATCTACGATCAATGTCCACATCAGAGGGGACAGAACTCCTCCTTGTGGACACGCCCTCCCTATTTTCACCCTAAGGGTGGTTTGGCCTGTTGTGGAAATGTTGATTCGATTACCTAGGCCAGACTCCATCCGCCGATAACGCTGCTGGTACTCCTCTTTTATAGAGAGAGTTGATGACCGTGGTGCGCGAGACATTACTGAATGCGCCCTCTATGTCCAACAAGGTGGCTACCGCAATTTCTTTTTCCTTCCCACATTTTGATAGCAGCCTATTAAGATCATCCAGTGCTGCTTCTGCAGGTCGGCACCTGCCTGGTTGATAAGCGTATGAGCGGGTACTTAGGGGGTTTAAACACAGGACTTCATCCCTAATATATCTCTCCACCAATTTTTCCAGAGCTTTGCTTAGGAAAGAGGATAGGCTAATCGGTCTGTTCGAGCCTGGCAAAAGGTCAGACACTCTACCCACCTTGGGGAGACAGAGCACCTTGACACTACGCCACAGTACCGGTGTATGTCTTCGGGCTATCCATGCTCTAAAGATTCTACACAGGTATTAGGAGTATATCTAGTCCGTTTTGTAAAATGACCAGGTAAATCCCATCCATCTCAGGGGATTTAAAAGGTTGGGATTTGTTGATGGCCCACCTGACCTTACTTGTCCCCGTAATGAGAGTAACGAGTTTCCAGTTCTCTGGGGATGGCCTAATATGCCTTTCCCCAGAGACCCCTGCCACCTCTGGGCCTTCAAGTCGGGACTAACCTGGAAAGTGCGTCTCCACGAGGAGTCTAAGCTTTCCTCTTCGGAGACCGTGAAGGTTCCTTCCTCCTTCCGGATGAACCCCACTCCTTCGCAGTACCATCTTTGGCCTACACTCTATGGATTCTGGCACTCGAGGGGGAGTCCTCGATTTCCTCTCAAAACCTCCTCCACGAACGTCTTTTGGCCTTCCTAATTTCTTTATTGTACTCGTGAGGGCATTCCGATAGACGGTCCAGTTCTGGGTAACTTTGGCCTTATTGAACGTCTCTTTACCTCAGCCATCAGTTTCTCAAGGTGATTGTTCCACCTTGGTCTTTCCTCTCTGGGTCTTGGCCTTTCCGGGCAGTGGTTATGGCCTCCTGCACCTCCTCCACTGTCCGGCTCAAGACCATCCACCCCTCTCCCGTCAGAGGTTCCCTGTGCTACTCTACTTTTAAGGGAATCCACAAATCCGTCCTAGTCGTTCTCCCGAGGGTTCCGGAATGATATCTGCTGCGACGGAGGATTGTCGATGGTGAACCTGATGTGCCTATGGTAGGAGCAGGATGGTTCCGAAGACACATGCCAGTTCGAGATGTCATAACTCAACCTATGGGTGGACAGGGTAAATCCAGCACCTCCCTCCTGGCCACCGTAGCTAAAGTTGGTTCCCTACCTAAATTAGAATCAGTAACCCTTTACCATTGATAAATTTCAAAAGAAACTTACCTGCTGTTGCAGTTGCTGCTCCCCCATGCTGTGAGGTGTGCGTTGGCATCACATCCCACGAGGAGCGGGAGATTCTTCGCCTCACAGTAGTCGACGATGTCTCCCATCAGCTTCGACGGGCAAGACTGGTCTTCACCGGGGAAGTAGGCGGAGCAGGCTACCAGCATCCTGATTCCGCCTTTGGTACTTGCCGAGATGATTGCTGTAACAAAATCGCCTGAACAAAGTGCTGTCAGCAACTTACCGTCAATCTGATTATTAAGAACTATACAGGCTCTGGGTTTGCCAGAGCCCTTACAGTGGAATGGGCGAATGCCCCTGACTTTCTCAGCCACGAGCCACGGCTCCTGCACCAGAGCGATTTGGCTCTGATTCAAACCTCCTGCATAAGACCGCCGAAGCGGCCTTGGCGTGATGGAGGTTGGCTTGCAGGATCCGTAGCCCTATCTTATGATGTAGTAGAGGTTCAGGAAGGAGAGGTGGGCTCGTCTCCCCTCCGCACTTCGGCGTGCCCAGGCGCCAGACACCGCTGAGTGGTTTGAGGCCTCAACAGTGGCTGACCCCAGCTCCGCCTGGGGCAACGGGCATGCCTTCCCCCCTGTCGGTTTGCTTGTCTCTCTTTTTGCCTGCCTTATAGCTGGCTAAGGGCTTAGGTGCGCGAGCCTCCATCGTCGGAACATCCACCGCTGGCGCCGAGGGACCCCCTCCGCTGGGCAGATTGCCTTGGCGGAAGGAGCCCCAACTCCATCTTCGTCGCCTGATTTATCCTTGGTCCGGAACTTCAGCCTGCCGCAACCAAAGTGGAGCCATATCCAGACTCCTCAGGACTTCCAGGGACTCCCTTCCCATGGACATGTGAAGAGCTGACGCTTGCTCTCCGGAACACCCTCATGACAGTCCACAATCCGGGGTTGAGACCCTGATTGCCAAACCTCAAGAAGCTGACACAACCTTCTCTGCCTGCACTGGTTCGCCATCTTCTTGGGGCACAAAAGTCGAGCACGTCACCGGCTTCCCCCACCAGGACCCTGAGGGCAGCGTCTTCTCAGGGCCGCAGCGAAGGGATGAACTCTGTCACCCAGGACGCACTCTCCTTGTTTGCACAAGTATTATTATTATTATTATTTGTCTTATGTAGGAAAGTTGTCTCCTCTGTCGTGATATAAGTGATAACTTTTCGCTGTGCTTGCTAAAGGTATAGGTCACCAATGAAAATATGGAAATTACATCCTTCTAGAAAATATGAAAACTGGCATAACTTGAAATATATTGCATAATGCACGGTCGTAAAGTGAGTAGCGTCTCTCAATAGGGGTTAATTTCTTGAGAAGAACGCTAAGGGCTTGGTGATATCATTTTCGGTTTGATGAGTGGCGTAACCACGATAATTAATGGTCATCGCTTCGCCCACCAGGACCCTGAGGGCAGCGTCTTCTCAGGGCCGCAGCGAAGGGATGAACTCTGTCACCCAGGACGCACTCTCCTTGTTTGCACAAGTATTATTATTATTATTATTTGTCTATGGGGAGGGAAACCCTACGCTATCCAAAGCCTCACTGGGTCCATACAGCTGCCCTAAGAAAAACAACAACAAACCGGGTCTAGAACAAAAATCCAACCCGATCTAATCCATCTAAGATTCACGCAATCTGAATAAATCGGACATAACCTTAAGCGGAAATAGCCTAAGCTCTTCCACAGACATCCTGTCTGCCCAAGTAAGTATGAGATACCCTGATTTATGGGTGCATTTAAGAAAACGCACCTGACGGTCTTCCGTAGAGGCGCAATGGTGGCAAGCAGGGAACGCTTTAAGCCTTTCCGGCTCCATCTGCGATCCGGGTAATCGGCCCCGCTAATCGCGACCCTCTCGAGGACAAAGCCCCCCAATGGTACGAGGCCTGCTTCCTCTTCGCAGCCGCGATGCTTTCGGAGTGCCTTCCTCCGAATGCGGCCTCTTTTCGGCCTGAGCCCTTTCATTAGTTGAGGATAAAGTTCTCCCTGATCCACGGATCGTCTTGCGACTGCCAGATCAATGTCCTGTCACGACTAATCTTTGCAGCACGCTGTTGGACGCGCCTTGATAGACGGGCTACAAGAACTCAAATCTGACATGCATCAACCTCCTCTAGAGATAACACCCTTAGGGCTCTCCGGGGAGATTGTGTGGTGGCCTCGGACATGGGGACATCAGGCGGCTCATCCGAAGGTCCTTGTTTTAAATTTAAAATCTTTTGCTGCTCCATGTTGTTCCCACGAGTAGCTGTGGAAGTGAGGTCCACCCGGTGAGAGCCCCGCAATGACCGGGTAAGGCTACTTACGTTTCAGGTACCATTGTGCCTTTCTTCAGGAGCTCTTTAAGGTAGGAGAGATAAGACTGCAATAAGTATGTGTGGGAGTGTGTGTGTGTGTGTGTGTGAGTAGTCCGTGTTAACAGAAATCTCAAAAACGAAAAGCGCAGGAAATTCGAACTCGGGATTCCGTTTAGGCATTACCACCGCATCAGGCACGAAAACTTAGGCAAAATTCATCAATCGGAAGTGCGACTTTACTTCCGGATTTTTCTTTTCAGTTTCTTGTGATATTTTTCCCGGAAACGGCTTCGACGATTGTCTTTAAACTTGACACATTAATTACTTATACAATTAGCTACAACTTTTATTTGCAATCTGTCTTTTTATTTAAATAATTTACGGGGATCGCTGGATATATCGCTCTTAAGAACAGAGCTGAGAGAATAAAATTCTTAATTAACCATTCTTAAGTTTTACTATTTCTGTCTTTGGTTCACCATATACTATATTTCTCAGTAGTCGAAATAAATCAATTCAGACGAAAAATTATATTGGAACAATTAGTTTTACTTCTTGTATGTACAAACGAGGCTATTATCACATAAAGTCCAAAGTATTCATTTCATTCGAGTCCCGTATTTTATTAGATTTTATATTTTATTACATTAGTACCTATTTACTAGTAGAGTATTTTTTATGACATTCATACAAATATATTTCCGTACAAATATACGTACATGTATACAAATATACAAAAATATGTCAAACGAAATGTTTCGATAAATGTTTGAACCACTGAACTTAAATGTTTTCCTAACTTTTCATGTTCATGAAATGAATAATATAACTAAGCTCGTGTAAAGATCACAACACTCACCTTGAACAACCCTGGAAGGTTACATCCAGTGCCAACATTATTTCAGTTTTGGAGAGGCGAAATTCTCCATTCGTGAGGGAAACGTATGCACCGTTCGTTGCGGGTGGTTTGTAGGGGCGTTAATGTTTGATGACCTTCATGTTGAGTAGCGGACTCTTGTGATTGTGGTGATGGTTGGCTGATCGGGCCCATGATCAGTGGTGATGAATCAGGTTTTAATCTGTCTCTAGAAACTGTTATTTTGCGGACACCAGTTTGGATGATAAATGTCTTAGGGGTACGTCGAATCACTTTATATGGACCTCTATACCAGCCTTTGCAAAGGTGCCCGCATTCCATTGAAACGTAGATATACGAGCTTGCAGGTGCTTTGTAAGTGAATAGGCGAGCTGGTGAATGCCAACTGGGGCTTGATGCTGTTGAATAATGCATGAAGGTAGATAGTGTATATTTCTGACGGACTAGCGTTCACAGTGGCACTGTCAAAGAATCGCCTGGAAGACGAAGTGTTGTTCCATAGACAACTGTCTCTGCTGTTTGGTCAATAATGATCGGCAGTGCTTCGATCCAAGGATTAAATCGTTCGATCAGAGTGAGGATATAGTTGTAACCTATTAATATGGTAATGTCCAACTACATCAACATGTTGAAGCGTACATCCGGTTTTAAAAAAGAAGTCAATCGGAGTTTTCTCGTTTTTTTTTAATCTTCGATGGCTGACAATTATGAGATTGCCGCTCCCAAGTTGCGCTGCATTCCTGGCCAAACAAAGCGAGTTGTGATGAAGTGAGCTGTACTTCTTCCAACTGGATATGACAAGGGATGGAAATTTTGGAAGATAGGGTGTCTCTAGAGATTGGTATTTTCCAGGTTGAGCTTTAGTAGGTGTAAACTAGATGTGTGGTTTTACAATAGGTTGGAGAGCTCTGGTTTATTTTGTTGTGCATTTGAAATTCTTATGGGGTTGATGTTGCGTTTTACTATGATTTCAATGCCGTGATAAGGCATCAGCTGATGAATTATCAAGACCTCTAATGTAGCAAATAACCGTTATGAATTGGCTTATGTAGGAAAGTTGTCTCATCTGTCGTGATATAAGTGATAACTTTTCGCTTTGCTTGCTAAAGGTATAGGTCACCAATGAAAATATGGAAATTACATCCTTCTAGAAAATATAAAAGCTGGCATAATTTGAAATATATTGCATAATGCACGGTCGTAAAGTGAGTAGCGTCTCTCAATAGGGGTTAATTTCTTGAGAAGAACGCTAAGGGCTTGGTGATATCATTTTCGGTTTGATGAGTGGCGTAACGATAATTAATGGTCACAATTGCTTTTAGAGGGACGGCATATGCCTTGCTGTATGATGAATTCCTTTTTAGGAACTTGCAACCTATCTGGCGGTAGTCGTCTTGGTTTGGCAAAACAAATGCCCCTGTGGTTACAATATGGTGCGAAACCTTATAATTGTTGATGATTTTTAAAGAATGAAAAGTTGGACGATCTACTTTAAATTTTTTTAACAAGGCTGTTACTTCAGAAGAAATCAGCCCCTAGTATAAGGTCGAGAAACGTTGGTTAGAATGAAAACAAAAGGAAAGATTCTGCGAAGGCCTAATCCAAATATAGAAGTTTTCACCAAAGGCTTTAATAGGGGAGTTCTTGGCCACATATAGTATGACCGTAGAGAGTCTAGTGAGGTCAGGTAATGGTTCAGACAGTAAAGATCAGAAGTACGTCTGTAGAGCTGTGATCTGGGACAAGTAACCGACTTGTTTTGCTACCAGACTCAGCAGCCTCTAGTCTGGAAGTTGTTGCCTTTTCCGAAGGAAATGAACAAAGCGCTTGTTCTTTGAATTTCTTATGATACCAACATATCTGTGATTGCTAGCTGTTATTTTGGTCACTATTGGAATCTGACCGACCTCTAGATCTTTCTCGAGAGCTAGATTTATATCGATAACACATTTATTAACTGCTACAGTGAGTGCTTCTACTTTAGCCAACTGAGTTATTTCAGAATGACTGTTGCTGAAGCAATAATAGGAATATGAATAGATTAAATTGTATCTGCAATTTCGGCCATTTTCTATATTGGTACAACGAGAATTTGTAAAACATTAGCACCAGCTAGTCTCTTATCTAGCCTTAGCAGTTGTGATCGGGTTTTATTCCCTAAAGTGAGTAGCCTAGCAGTCTAAAGAAAGAGAGGGAACCTAGCAGTTTGTTTATTTTTTTTTTATTCTTATTCGCAAAAGCGGCGTAAAATTGCAGTTTAAAAGAACCACAGTTTCGCAATTCAGGATTTCTGAGAACGTCTAATATTTCAGAGAGATGGTAGGGCTCAGTAACAGAAATTAAATGATTTAATTTGGTTGTAGATGAAGTTATATTTGCAAGATCAAACTGAGCTTCAACATTGTAAAACTAGACTTCGGAATCTGATGCCCAGAATCTAGGAAGTTTGACAAAATCATTCTTCCAAATTATTCTTAGTGGGCCAATAAGCTCCCGCATATTGTTTCTTCTCAGAAGGGAGAAGAATGATCTAAAGAGAATTACTACAGGTTACAGAGTATAGCCTCCTTAGGAAAACTGGCGCAACAATATGGGTCTTATGGAATTTCCACTTTGTAGAAAGCGTGGCAAGAAGGAAGAACACTGTTTCACCTGAATATGAATGTGTGCATTTTACTCAAAATGAGGTTCGGGGTAGAAACATGGCACCGACCCTAGCAATGATTAAAATATCTCTAACTCAATCCTGGCCTTTATCAGCGACAAAAAGCCGATTTAAGATGAAACTGGGTTGTACAATATGCCTGCGTTTGATATATATACATAAGCCGTCTTGAGTGGCCCCGGTGTCTAGAATTAGAATCCACCTGAAGGAAACTATTTTAATTATGTTGAACATGAAAAAAAGAGGTTATTCCTTCTCATAATTTGGCCTTAGGTGCAACACATTTTGTCTACTAGTGTTTATGCAATCACATGCTTGTTACCTAATTTACCAGAAGTGGAAATAGATTATAGTAAAAAACTCTCGTAAACACTTGATATTAATCAATATAATTTAACTACAGTAAAAGTATACATTTGTAAAAATAAAAAATATGTAATAATAATAATTCTAGAAACTCAAGTCTTCAAACGAGATTTAATATTCTTTAGTAAAAATAAAAATAGGGATATATATACATAAACTATTTAAGATCATCAATGGAACATTTTATAATTATCTGAAATTCCTACTTACAACTAAATTATGTATATATCTTGTACCAACTTATTTTATCTTACATTAAAATATCTCACTTTTAGTTCATTATCTATACTAAATTACATGTGCACTTTTACATGAAATAAAAAGAAGTATCTACCATGTATAAAAGTAGCATTTAAGAAACATTTCTTACTCCAAATACAATTTATATTCCATATACAATACAGTGTAAATAAAAAAAGTACAGTTGAGCTAGGACTAGTTTGTTACAATTAGGAGAATCTGCAGATAATACGAGGAAATTACAGCACACAAAACAAAGCTACACTCAGATTTGGAAGTTACACAATGTTTTTATCATTTAAATTTGTCCTTTTACAATAAAATATAAGTAACTTTACAATAATCAGTAAATATATTACATTAAAATTAGATATATCACAGTAAATCATTAATTATATTTTATACTTAAATAAAATTAAAAAAAAGGAATTTATAGAAGTTTAAAGCTCGACTTGCTGGCAATTAATTTTTTTCACTCCAAAACCATTTTTATTCTACTTTCAATTCATTTTTATTTACTTATTATTGCTATCTAGTATTCAGTTTAGAAGAGTCCACTGAATTTTTTTTAATCACGTTTCTTAATTTGAGCATCCACAACATCGGGAAGTAAACATTCAAGTTTCAATTCTGTCCACTTTGCCCTTATCCGCTCAACTAATCGCTTCTTATATCTGTAAGCAGTCCGATCTATAACTGAAGCTGACTTAATACAGCTATCACCACCGTATTCACATACCCTGTTAAATAAATAAATAAATGAGTGGAATACAAATATGATTGTTCTTAAAATATAGTAATATAATACTTTATCATTCAGAACTAACTTTATATTTTATTGGAACTGAACAAAATAAATAAATATTTTAAAAATGCAAGGCCGGTATAAAAATCCTTATAATTAATGCTCGTTAAAGAAGAAAAAGATGAAATAATGTATTGTGACAACACAGTGTAATCAGCAGGACAGGTTATGACTATCATTACAAGTAATTCATTTTTACTTTCTCTTACTCCCTAGTAAGATTACATATTGCCATCGTGCCAAATTTTTGATGTGAGTTTTCACTGGAAATAAATGTTTTGGGGTCCCCTGAATACGAAGAAAATGTTAGTGAATGATCCGTATATATGTAAGTTATAGGTCATAATATTCAAATGTTAAAAAGACGTAAGTTGCTGTTATCATTCTATAGTGCTAACAATAATGCAAATGTACATTATGAAGAAACCCCCTCTTGACCGTATATGCAACATGTTATCCAGATATGAGAGAAGAGAAGAGACAATTTAATTCTAATTGTACTTTCACAGAGAAAAGGCAGTAGAGTTCTCAAACTAGTAGGTTAAATGAACATTAACGTTATTAGTTAAATATGTAATATTATTAATTATATAGTTTTCTGTTGTGCTTGGTTCCGCAGAACTGAAAAGCATCAGAGATATTTTCCGTGAAGAGCCTGCTTCTTTTTGTGGTCATCGACCGATTTCGGGCGTTCGGCCATCATCAGAAGGCTTTTTGTTAATCAGTATGATAACGTAGATTTGCACAGTGCAAATTTAGTTGATACACTCCAGAGTGCTTGCTGCTTAGATAGAAATATATCACTTTTATTTGAGACATTTTTCTGAAAAAATTTGATGATAAAGGAGATTGGAGGTCTGTTAGTTAATTTAAAATTAATTTTGCACAAGCTTTCTTAGTTTTGTCATAGAGCGCTCTATATATAAGGCCGCTCAGGTGTACAAATAAAATTCTGTTCATTTTTAACATTTTGATGGCTAGCCCAACGAAACATTGTAACGTTGCAATTTTAAAGAAAATTTCTTGATCAAATTATATTAATTAGATTAAAAGTGTCGTATGAGTGTTCCAAACCAGATTTTTATTGTTTTTTTAATAACATCAGTAAATACTTCCCTAAAATATAAGAATATTACATATTTGTAATTTATTCATTAAATATTAGAAAGACTTTAAATCGGCTCAATTTTTGCAGGGAGCATATCTTGGACGCCTACAATTTTGGACTTTTTCTGAGGTGACCATTTTAGTTTGGCTAATAGTGAGAATCGCGACGTCGGAGCTTGACAACCGACATTTCGCATTCTACATCGTAAGTTCCCTGACCAGCAGTCTATTTATATTATTTCAAGAAAAACCATCTGTTACGATGACGACATAATGCTTTGCTTTTTAAATACTGTTGAATGAGATGGAGAATAAAGGAAAATAAAACAGACATAACGGTTTGGAACATTCATACAATTTTTTCTTTACTTCATATAGAACTTTATAACTCCTTAGAACATTTTGTGTTTCAAGCTTAGGAATCTTAGGAAACTTGAGAATCTGTTACCAAACGTTTATATTCAATATATACTATTGGAGGAAACCTTTCCTACTTGTTAAGAAAATGACACCATAAAACAGTGGTATCACACTCAAATTGCATGCGGGAGGAATGCACGATCGGAAAGCAGTTTAAGAGAGGAATCTCTATGTATCCAAAACTATGACTCAGAGGACACCTGATGAAGCTAGGTTTGAGAAGTGACTACACATGCAGATTATGTGGGGAGATGGAGGAAATTCCATTATATCTCCTAACGGACTGCGAGGTTTTCACCCAGAGAGATTTAAGAACCTGGGTAGTTACAAGGTGGAGCAGGGGGATATACACTCCCTATAGCCCCATTATTAGAATTCCTTAGGGAACCTGATGGAGATGCTGTAGAGATGAAGTTCGCCTGGGACATCTGCTTGGGTGCTGTGGGCAACCTGCGGCACCCAGGGGACATAGCACAATAGATGGTAAGGTCGCAGTGCAAGGGCCCCCCTCAAAAAAAAAAAAAAATCCAAAACTATATTATCACTGTATTTATAACAAATACATTATTGAAATGCTTTCATTCGCAGGCCGTGTAAATTTGCTTGGGGGCCTGATGCGGCCCGCAAACTGAAATCTACCTGTCGGATCCCCCGGTAATTCTTAAACGTTATCATTATACCAAAATTCATTTCTTAACAAATTTTGCAAATGTGTGCTTTGAAGTTTTTCCTATTGCTTTTTTTATCACTTTCTCTTATTACCAGTAAGAGCGAAGCATTGTAAACGGGCCATATTTTCGTATCGAGTTTTCAACGGAAATATCCATTTTGAGGTCCCCTGAATTAAAATAAGTGGTTTTTAGAAAATGGCCTGAATGTGTGAAATAGCATAGATCAAAAACGGAAAAGCATAGAATGTTCAAACTTGATATTCCATGGGATCCGATACTAGGTCTTCTGCGCAAATTCCACAACCAGAAGTACCACTTTACTCTAATTCACTTTCTTGCAATTTTCTCAAAAATGGTTCTGAAGATTTTCTTCAAACTTGGTATATCAACTACACGTACAAAGAGCTACAACTTTTATTTAAAAATCATTTCTCTAGAAAAATTCATTTTAGGGTACTTTTGGGGGAGGCTTGAGGTTATGTTTTTCTCTAAAGTGCTATCATAGTTGATTATACAATTCTACCATCCAAACAAAATTAAGTAGAAATATAAAAGTAATGCCTATTTTTTCAGGCGGGCTTAACGTCCAACTACCAAATTAGGTGTCGTGGACGGGGGCGGAAGCACCTACTTTACTATTAACATTTTTTAAACAAATATAAAATTTAGGTATACGCTGGACTCGAACTGGGGTCCTCCCACTTACAAGTCCATGCTCATAACCAATACACCACACCCGCCCCAACTACAAATATATTGATGGCTAAAATTCCAAGTTTCAAGAAAATTAGTAAACTGAAAGGGCGCTTTTACTAAACAGTTTTTTGAGTTTTCGACGTTCTCCGACGAATTTCATTAAATCTGGTACACTAACTATAAAATTTGACAATTAAAATTTTAAAAACGAGAAAATTGTGTGAGTGTTTCACAACAGATTTTTTTTTTTTTTATTTACAGTTGTTACTAAATTAATTTAAGTAGTCAAGTTTTAATTTCTCAAAATTATATTTTATGCACTGAAAAAGGCAATATATTTGTCGAAACACTGGCAAAGTTATAGTTTTTTTATTTGATAAACCGTACCACAATGTTTCCACTTACTGTATAAGGACGGACCGGAAAGGCTCCGTCAAGTTTGAATTTTCTGCCGTTTTTGTTGTTGAGTTATGCTCTTTACATACATATATTTATACTTGTCTGTACACACATCCCACATAATCACACACAGACACACAATATGAACGCCTACAATGTGATAGCGTTTGGAAGGTGCAATTTAATAATGTACTTCAGCGACAAGCAGCGTCCCTTAGGTGGTCAGTTCGAACTCTGTAATGGATCACATTTAATGGCTGCGAGTGAATACCTCTATTTACCTTTACAGTTTGCGATCGGCGTGACACTGTACGCTGTCAAAAGTAGTCATAATCACATTGAAGGCCAGACGCCTTCAACATAAAGCGGAGTTGCAACAGAACAACTCGCCTATCAAACAATGAAGCACATCGCCTAGAAGCTGGTTATTATTTGCGAAAGCGTCGAAAACTAATTAGTTAAGATAGAAACACGAGGATATGTGAAACCATAAGATAGGAAACTGCGGTGTTGTCTGGTAGCCCTTTAAAAACTCTAAATTGTCTTCAAAATAGTACTAGAATGGTAATTAGCCCTCATGGATAAGAATTTTGGTGTTAAAACGTGAACTACTCCATTCTCTTTTAAAAGGTAGGGGTTGGAGTAGCAGCTGGATTGTTTAATCCCCAGGGTAACCCATTGACCCCATGCGTGTCAGAGCCCACAACCTTATAAATATCTAAAACTTGAATTTTTTTGTTTTTATTTGAATAAAACCAATAAAAATTGTTTTTTTTATTATCAACATCTTTTCTCTGTGTGACTGTAGTAATATATTGTAAGAATGAAAGAATATAACATTTTTCTTTTCTTCAGTATGAAAATAATTGTTAATATTTAAATTTTACACGAATGCCATAAGTTAATAATTAAATTATTACAATTGAGAATATGTCTTAATGTGTCTAGCATTACTTAATTTTTTTATGGATTTATTTAGCACAATCTCTATTAGATAGCAATTAAAGAATGGTAACCTCTTGTCCCACCAGAGACCGCAAGGGATTTTTTGTTTACTTTCTTAAACCTTGAGAGCCACACTCTTCTTTGCTTAGCTTTAAGCGGTTTATCAAGCAATATCCAATTTTTTTTTTTTACCGATCTTCACTAAATTCATTCATAAAATTTAACATAAATTTGCTCATAACATTATATTATAGAAAGTTGGTTATTTGAGAATTATTACCTATAATTGCCTAATAATTGTAATCTGTAAAAAGAATTGTTACCTATAATGATTTAGGATTGCAGCATTCGATGGAACAGGAAATGTCACATGACCTGGTACAAATTCCCATACAAAATGATTGCCAGCTTCTATAACGAATTCTGGGCGGCAGACATACTTGGATCTTTGGTTATGTGGATGTAATTTAGCAAGTCGTCTAGTTTTTCTTAAAGGTGTCAGACTACTTTCGAATGGTTCATCAGAAATAATCACTTCGTCAGGCCATTGTAAGTAGAAAAATGCATTTTGAAAAGAATAGGACCCTATGGATTTAGCGTTCCCTTCTTTTTTTGCGCTCATCCACCTGTAAAAAAAGAAGTTAATTAATTTTTAAAAAAAAATGCTATAATACATTAATTGATAAAATAATTTACAACAAACTGATATATTATCTTAATTAGTGAAATGTTTTATTCGTGTGATGAGTTGTGTTTTATGTTTGTTGTATTGTGCAGCTCGAGCGGTTTTGTAAGGAACTTGAGTGTGAATATGACATTGATATGGCAAATGCTTTGGCGTTGCACTTTGAGAATTTAGTAAACAAAATGAATATCTTGGAATAAACTTCCATACAAACAGAATAACTCGTAGAGTAAAAGATTATTTACAACAAAATAGTGTACAAAATGCGGCTTACAAACTTACTAGCCCGCGTATTTTAAATTTGATAATGAAAGCGCTCAAAAATAAATGGTTGACAATATTACCGAAAATTTCAACGAAAGAAAACATACCGGTATGTTGTTACTGGACCTTTGATGCCGTATGGCAAATAGGCCTTCTCTTTAAAATGATAACTTCCGGTTTTCCGGCTTATGTTGTGAGTCTGGTACCATGTTACCTTGCTGACAGAACCTTCCAGGTCCAAGTAGGTGATATTCTCTCTCATAGAAGGGGTCTAGTGTCAGGAATTCCCCAGGGTCCTTGGGTCGGTACTTTTCAATATTTTTCTTAATGACATACCAATTGAAGACAATGTTTTGTTGTCCCTCTTCGCAGACGACACAGCCTTGCATGTGTCGTCTTGGCGAACGCACAATCACTAACAGACTGACACAGAATCTCCTTAAGCTATTAAAATACTTCCATAAATGGAAAATTAAAATAAATACAGAAAAAACCCAAGCAATATTTTTCACAAAAAGACGACCGACTTTACGGAAACAGATAACTATAGCTAACAGATCAATAGAATGGGCCCCCACTGTCAAGTACTTGGGGGTCAAATTAGACAAATCATTAACATTTACTCCACACATAAACACAATAGTTCAAAGAAGCAACGCTCTCATACTCCAACTGTTCCCTCTCCTAAATAGACATTCTACCTGAGTGTTGGCAATAAGATACTGTTGTACAAGGTTCTGGCCAGTCCTGTGCTGACCTATGCTGCTCCATGTTGGAGTACAATGAGTGAGACCAACCTGAAGAAATTGCAAACGGTGCAAAATAAGTTTTTAAGGTTTGCCATTGATGCTCCCAGATACACCCCAATTAAACTTTTGCACGAAGAAACAAAAATAGAATTTATAAAAGAATTGTTAAAGGAAATATGTACAACTTTCTTTCTTAGTACAGCTTATAGTGAAAATAAAACATACAAAAACATAGGATGTTACAATAGAAATTGTCATTTTAAACATAAGAGAATTAAAAATATAATATGCCCACCACATCAATAAAGAGACTACTATAGAGCTGGGCTTTTTTCTTTGTCATTTTTCCCAGCACCACACTGTGAATGATATACACACTATGTGATAGAGAATTTGGTGAAGTGGTAAAGATGAAAATCTGGTACACTTCATATTGTAAATATCTGACAATAAAATATTATTTTATTATTATAGTGTGAATATGGTCTAGAGATAGAAGTATTAAGAAATAAGTAGAAGTCACCATTGCTAATAATAATTATATTCTCTTAAAATAACAACTACAAGTTAATTGCAATGAATGTAAAATGCTTACGAATATTTAGAAACTATCTAGATTAATTAAATACTCAAATGTTTTTTTTTTCAAATAAATAATTTTTACCTCAGTTGTAATATCTCTATTAGATAGCAATTATGGAAGGAATCCTCTTGCCCCACCACCGAGATCACTAGGAATCTTTTGTTTTACTTTCTTATGTTTTGAGAGCAACTCTCTTCTATTGCATAGCTTTACGTAGTTTGTCAGGCAACATCCTTTTGGAAACTACAAAAGCTATGCAACCAAATTTGGAAGCAAGACAAGTTTGGAGACCTACGTTTCTGTAGATCACTTTTCTTTTTTTTTTTTGTAAAAGCCTTTTTATAATAACTTTATTAAAGAGAAGACACAACCAGATTTGGCGCAAGATTTTCTGCTCTAGAACCAGCAAATTGTATATTCTGTAGACTGATTTATCTATCGTGGAAGAAGTATCTCAGAGTCTTTCCTCTTCCAACAGTTTGAAAATTTTTAGGTAGTAATTGTACTTGACCTAATTTAAATAAATTATTTTCGATAGATACTTAAATATCTGGAAATTAACGTTACATAGTCTCCTTTTCTTTCTACTGATCACTTTCAGGGCATTCACCTATCTTCAGATTTGTTTAGTACAAAGGTGTAAAAATGTGAACCATCAAAATGTCCACACTATTTAATACATAATTTTAAGATGGATGAAACTTCAAAAGCAGGAAGCTAGAAAAAAATATAAGTTAAATCGGATAGAGTCCCAAGATTATTGTCCAACTACTGTCCAACCAGCCACTAATTCATTAAAAAAGCTTTCAAGGTGTAACGACCCTCAAGATCATTAAGATAAAGGCGAAACGTCGGTTTTTAGGAAACCACTGACGTGGTTTCTACCCGGAAACTCAAGTGTTTTTAATGAAAATTGCTGCAGAAACCTAAAAGATCAAATTCATAAGCCTGTACAAGTAAGTAGCCCAAATCAGTGAGCTCATATTAATTTGTTTCAGTTGTTGTAGTTGGTTCCGCTGAGCTGGAAAGCATCAGAGATATCTTCCGTGATAGGCTGCTTCTTTTTGTGGGCATCGACCGGTTTCGGGCGTTCGCCCATCATCAAGATGTTTTTATCAAAACCGTATGATAACATTACACAACAACAATTTAGTCGATACACTCCTAGTGTCTATCCACATTCCAGGAGTGTATCAACTAAATTTGCTCTGCTGAGTCTACGTTTTGATAAAAACGATTTGATGATGGGCGAAACCTGTCGATGACCACAAAAAGAAGCAGGCTATAATAGAAAATACCTCTGAAATTTGTTATACTTAAATCAACAACCAAAAAAAGGCTCGTTCATCCATACTAAATCTATTATGGTCTTCCTAATATTAGAGACAAAAGTATTCTCTATATACATAATATAGTATATTCACTTTATAAATTCTTGAATCGTATCGTTATATTTTGGCATGACTATTTCATCTATATCTACTAAAGCAACATAACTAAATCTGTACATATTTCTATATAAACAGTCATTAAGGGCAGCAAAGATCCCTTCAATTCTTATTTCACTAAATGAAACCATATCTAATTTCCAAGGAAGTACCGTTACACGACCTGAAAAATGAGTCAGTCCATTAGGTCATATAAAATCATTGTTACATATTCTTAATTAAAGCAGTATAATGAGATTCAACAAAATAACAAACCTTTACGAATGTAATGATTTAAAATGCAATTTGTCGTGGAACTGATAGAACTATTGTAAAAAGTGATATGATCCATTCCCAATAAACTATTAAATTCAATAAATTCCAACATTTGTAGAGACTGAAACATATTTTTAATACATAAATTAAGTAATATTGTTGATATTCTACGCTATATTCAGATGATAGTGGGTGCTGAATAAATGTATGAATGCCACTCGTGCGGTTTTGTACTAAGCAGTTAGGAAATTAGTTCCTTTAAAGTTTTTAACCCACATAACTTACATCATGTTCTGACAATCAGGTGTTTTTTGCAGCAATTTTTATCTATTTTATCGTGTTTCAAGCTCTTTTTAACGACTCTGTACTTAGCTAGATGGATATTTAAATACATTATAAACTTAGGCCAGTTGCACACACATCGATTTCGATCGTACGATAAAAAAAATTTAGCAGAACGAAGAAGAGCCCCCCCTTACCTATTGCTAGGTACTGCATGATTGCCTTGAGGTAGCTGTCTTTGCCACTACTACAGACGGTCGCTGTGCCGTTGCTGGAATGCCTACGTGATTAAATTAATGCATACTTGCGCACAATACAATTTTTATTCCTACGGGTCACTGTCATAATTACTTCGGCTTCCCTGTTTCAATTAATTATTTTCATATGTGTGTTCTTTATTTATCGGTTCTTTGCTTACTTTAAAATATTGTAAGTTTGTGACGTTTATATATTGTATGCCTTTTAACTATTCTAATGTTAAAACTTTTATATTATATTGTATACTGAAACTCTGTTAAGCCAATTAAGCCTGCGGCGCCTACGGTAACGGTACAGGTAACCACACTGAACAACAAGTTTAGGATTCATTACTTGATGAGTGAATGAAATACTTCTTACGACAAAATATACTTCTTAGGGCAAAATATCATGGGTGTTCAAGGAACGCTTTCTCGATAAAATACTCGATATTTTATCATACGAATGAAATCGATGTTTGTGCAACTGGCCTTACTGCATAAATTGTTGAATCGTTCGTTATGATTGGCATACATACATTTTTTTTTTTTTTGGTGCGTCAGCATTAATTATCGCTGGCGCCAAAAGCCTTATCACAGGCTGTGGCTGTTGGGACTCGTAACCTAGAAAAATGTAGGGGAAGCACTGGACTTGAACCAGGGACTTTCGTATAGAAGTAGAAGAGCGCAACCAATTGATTTAACCACCCCCCTAGCGTTTAGAGCAACCTTGCCAGGCACTCGGGCGTATCAATCTAATAAAATATTTTACATTTTACTGATATATATTTTTCGTATACCTATAATAATTCTTCACTACTTGATGTTTCTTTCTGTTTGCTCTTGAACATTAACAAACTATATAATTCTTCGCATTATACGTATATTAATATAAAAATATAAACTTCCACATCTTAAAAATATTTTTGTAAAAATACAGATTTCGATTAATTACTGAATTCAGTAACTTCATCTATTTTTTTTGATTAGATAAAATATTTGACATAATTATTCTTTTTTACCTTCCTTTTTTTGCTTAAAATTCAATGTATACAAATTTTAAAAAACCATTCCTATGTCTAAACAAAAAAAGTAATTAACTAAAAATACGGTAATCTCGTTTTTAATAACATTCGAGGCCCATTTTGTGGATTTTAAAATAAATAGAGTGAAGTGGCACTTTATAGGAAAGATAATGTTGCAAACTTTCAAATGTCAATTTTCTGGAGAAATGTTTCAAACAAAAGCGATGAGCATCGCGTGTGTAGATAGTGTAATGGGATCTGACACCAAGATTCCATACTCCCAAAGAAGAAGAATCACCCTATTTATCGCTACCTAGGCTGACTAGAGTGGGAGAATGCATAATATAGCTGAGCTAGGATAGTTTTTAGACAGTTAACAGTTAACAACGAGTCCAAACCTTTACTACCTTTCTCATCACTCAGGTATATCTTTCGCTAATAACTTCATATTTGTAAGTTTGTGAGTAATTTCATATAAAGTGTTCCAATATATCTAGTTTATTTCTCTTATTTCCCTTTCTCAATTTCCTCTCTTCTCATCATCCATTATAACAGTACGCAAAAGTTAAAAAAAAAATTGTCAAGTAATTTTTTTAAATAGTCGCTAAAAAAGTAAAAAAAAAAAAATAATTTGGGCACACTTGGTTGGTGATTTTTATCTGGAAACCTTAGTGTCCAAATGCGATGTCAGCACCTAAATTCAATATCAAGTTAGTCTTTCCGACGATTTTTCGTTTTGAAATAATTTTTCACATGCAAGAGCGCACGCGCATGGACCATTTGTTAAAAAACACTTTTAGGTCACAGAAAACCACTCAAACTATGTATTTTCAGTGGACCCGCAATTACGAAAATTTGATGCGACCTCATCAATACGCTCCCTCTTACAGCCGGATTCTGCCCGCCTTTTTGAGAATACAGGATATGCTGGAAAGCAACAAATTAGTTCAACAGAATATGGAAGTTTTGATGGCGAAGTAAAATAAAAAGTTTAAATAAAAAATATCAAGTAAATTTTGTCCCTGATAAATGGCCAGAAAACTGAGCATTAGAGATATTTTCAGTTCTTTAATGAGTATTTTCTGACATAGAAAAGTAACATTTATTTTGCTACCGGATTTACATTATGAAAAGTTTTCTCACACAAATTTACTGTTGTTTATTAATGGAGAAAAAAGTCCAACTCTGTTCGCTGTAGTATTCGGAATCTTTTATTTATTTATTTAAGGCGTCTCAACATATGTAGTCATTTGCGCCCGCATCTGAGCCTTCTTAGTTGCACTGCCGGCCTCCGGACAGTGTTCTCTCGTTACAGATAACACTGTCCATCACCGGACAGTGAGAGCTGTAGGGGCTCCTAGGAAAAGAAAATCTAAGGGTAACACGGCTGGATACGAACCCGTGATCTCCGCGTTGCTAGTCCAGCACGCTACCACCGAGCTATATTTAGAATCAATAAATTATTTTGTCTTGTAGCCAATGCAGAATATATTAGGGAAACAATCAGAGGCATAAAAATAAATAAAATCTAATAAATTTTCTCTCAAACTATTTATCAGAGACTTATAGTTAAGGTATTGCTTTGTGAATTTTTTTTTTTTTTGCAAGAGGCGAACGTTCATTTTTTAAAATTAAAAATGCCTAAAAAAACTACTTTTGGTCTATTTTAGTGCAAAAATGACTGCCAGCACTACGATGTTGTGAATAGAACATCAATTAAGCGATTAAACGATTCCATGATTAACGAATTAAACGATATCATGATTGTCGTATTAGTTTCTCTGTCTCCTTGTATGAGGAAGTATTGCGATCTTGCCAGATTTTCGAAATTGAATTTTAACTGGACATACATGTTTTCGGGTCCCCTGAATACGTACGTGGTAATAGAATATCTCAACACGAAAAGTCGCAGGAAGGAAGATCAAACTTGGTATTCCATTTAGGCACATCAGACACGAAGATTTCGGGCAAAACCCATCAACCGGAAGTATGACTTTCCTGAATGTTTTTTGTTTTTGTGATTTTCTCGAAAACGGGTTCAACGATTTTCTTCAAGCATCGTATACTATCCACTAACATATAAATACCTATCATTTGAATTTGAACATTTTCGCGGGAAAATTGATTTTTGGAGGTTCTTGGGGGGAGAAGAAGTTTCATTGCTTTTCTCCAAAGTACAACTTCACTATAATATATGGTTCTATCACATATATAATATTAACACATATTAGAAACATTGATAGAATTCCAAATTTGAAGAAAATCGGTTTAACGGGAAGTGCGATTTTACAAATTTAGTTTTTGAGTTTCCTGTAATTTCCACAGAAACGGTTTTAACGATTTTCTTTAAACTTGGAATGCTTGCTGCATAGATAGAAACGTATCATTTTTATTTGAAACATTTTTCTGAAAAAATGGTTTTTAGGTGGCTCAAAATGTCCTTCTCGGCTCAACCGGAACAAGCGCATTCGCTGCCCAACAGTTGAAGTTGTTAATCGTATCATGTCTGTCGGAATTGCTAAGCAGGTTTGGATTAAGTCTTCTCTAAGGGCTTCTGGAATTGTTGGTTCCTTGACATAAATTTTTTCTTTGAGATATCCCCAAAGAAAAAACTCAAGAAGGGTTAAATCTGGCGATCTGGCGTACAGAAAAGTGAATGAAATGTAGCCGCTGAATCAGGAGACAAGGACCGGTAAGCTGGCCTTCCAGATCGCCAGATATAACCTCTCTGGAATTTTTTCTTTAGAGATATCACAAAGAAAAAAAATTAGGGCCATTTAAGCCGAGGAGAGGTCATTTTAAATAAATGGAAATATTTTTTTTATAGATTTTTGTAAATAAACTGGAATATTGTTTGGTTTTAATGATGTTTTACCTGATTTTTAAGCTCCTAATGGTTCTAAAATAGGTTTTAAGTGTTGTCAGCATTTGAACTCACTTATTTATTAGAAATTAATAAGAAAATCCTCTTTTAATTTTAGTTTATGAAACAAAGAAATAGGAAGAAAAAAACGACAAAAATTAAATGTTTATAATTGAATATCTCGGTATTTGAATTATCGGCATTGTTCTTCATTTATTTTTTTAGTAGTTTCCAATACAATAGTAAAAAGTAAGGGTCAAAAGGAAGTCGCAACTTTCAATCACCGATTTCAGGTGTAAGGCGGCAATAAAATCATATAACATTAACACCATCAAAATAGAGCCCAAATACTTCAACAAACGTTATGTTCACTTTTTTGTATATCTTTCTTCGTTTAAGAGTTCAGGCGAGAAAAGGGTCCCGTTTAAATGGGACACCCTCTGTAATAAGACTAGTAAATATAAAGAAAAGAACTTTGTATTTACACATTTATAACCTATTATTTTTATCTATTAAGCATTATTCTGGAAAATGGAATTTAAGAGTTCTGAATATCTATGAAGTTAGCTTGCCTCTAAACTATTTAGTTTTATTGAGATTAATGGAATTAAGTACTACCAGATGATCTACATTACTGCTATTCAAATAGCTCTATGTTCTGAAATAATGTGTGTTCTCTGGTGATAATATCTTTCAATCATTACTGTACACAAACTGATATGGCAATTGCCACAGAACTTTATTTTGTGTGTTGTTTCTATGATGAATAGTAGGGGAGACCATTGTACCTTGATGATAGTGTACCTTGGATCACTCCTAATTAGTCAGTCTGTGCTACTGTCTAATACCCACCACTCAAACTAGTAGAAGTAATTCACAGTAGGAGCCATTTTCTCCTACTTGCTTTGTTATTACATATTGTTTGTTCAGTCTTCGACTGTTTTAAGATTTTAATGTTAGTTTCCAACAAAAAAAGATCTTAGTTTATGCATTTTTTGTGGTTTAGTGATATGATTTGAAAAGACGTCGCTATATCCTTTGATACCTTACTAGGTGATGAGTAAAGGGATATGTTAATTAAAAGACTAATTCTTAACCTAATAGCAGCATGGCTTCTTTTCTTTGTAGCGGCATCACCTTGTACCTTGGATCACGTACACTCATTTACCATTGATCAGTGATTCTAGGTACATAATGTTATAGTATTTCTTTTTTTGTTTACAGGACGATGCCGAGAAGCAAAATAAGGAAGAAAAGGGATCCTATTGATACAGAAACTATGAAAAAGGTCATACAAGCTGTTACAGCATCACCTGATAAGTGAATTTCTATTAGAGAAGCATATGTTTATTAAATGTTTATTCCCCGTCAAATAGTGCGGCAACTTGACTCTTTCAAAAAATCTGGAATAGCCCGTTGTGACTATGAATACACTGTTAATTATAATTCAAAACAAGTGTTTTCAGAGCAAGAAGAAATGTAATTGATTACTTATATAAAAAAAAATGCTGAAAGGCAATATCATTACCAAAAAAATTATCAATATGGACTACCAAAAAAAAGAGTCCGTAAGTTCGCCTACAGATATGCTGTGGCAAACAAGAAAAACGTTCCTAGTAATTGGGATGACGAAAAGTTGGCAGGGAAGGAGAGGATAAGCCTTTTTATGAAAAGACACGCCCATTCTTTGTCTTTGAGGGTACCTGAAAAAACTAGCCTTTTAAGGACCAGAAGTTTTAATAAATTTAATCTGAATAATTGTTTTGACAATATGGAAGATGCACATTGACATCTAGGCCCCTTCCAATCTGAACATATATGGAATTTGGACGAGACTGGCTTAACAACGGTTCAACAGCCAAAAAAAAAAAATCATTTCTCCAAAAGGTGCAAAACAGATTGGCAATGCAACTTCCGCAGAATGTGGCCAACATGTGACTTAATACTTGATGTATTAATGCAATCGGGAACCACATACCCCCTATGATGATGATATTTCCAAGAGTTCACCTTAAAGAATATATGTGAGAGGAGCACTAGCCGGTACAATTGTTGGAGCAAATACAATCTGGATGGTCTAACGAGGAGCTTTTCCTCAAATTCTTGGACCACTTCATACAGCATGTGAAACCAACATAGTCATATAAACGCCAGCAATAAACTCCATAAACCAACGTCACATAAACTCCAGCCTTTAGATATTTCAGTCTACTCGCCCTTAAAGTGCTATTATAATGAAGGAGTGGACAACTGGCTAATGAACAATGCAGGCAAAACTTTGGCTATTTATAACATTGCTGTAATACTTGGTCAAATCTATCCACTTGCATTTAGTACAAGCAACAAAATCAATGGATATCAAAAAATCTAGCATCTATCCCTGATGCATTTTCTGATGATGATTTCTTAGTGTCATGTGCAATAGATCGTCCTGATTAACCTGAAAACAATTATCTCATCATTAAGTTATCTTACCACAGAGGGCATCTTCTGTTCATTCTGCTGATAGGTCTTTTCAGATAACAGGCCTATAGTGCTGCCAGAAGAGATTTAACCTTACCCAAAAGACAGCACTAATAATTGGAAACTAATAGGTCTAGGGGAAGAAAACCTGGTAGGATCAAAATTGCTACAGACACATCCGAAAACAAAGACATCCGAAGAGAAAAATTATTAAAAAAATAATAATAATAGACCTTGGAGTGAAAAAAATAAAGGAAAGAAGATCAGAACATTAAAACCAAATGGAAAAATGTTCAGGTCTAATGTAGCAAAAA
>JAAEAF010003564.1:0-87971 GCA_011037195.1 Triatoma infestans
TAAATTCCGTGTTAATAATTCGAG
This sequence comes from Triatoma infestans, assembly GCA_011037195.1. Classification (NCBI taxonomy): domain Eukaryota; kingdom Metazoa; phylum Arthropoda; class Insecta; order Hemiptera; family Reduviidae; genus Triatoma; species Triatoma infestans. The sequence goes on from JAAEAF010003564.1 coordinate 25, forward strand.
CACTAACTTCCAAAAATCTCTAAACTAACTTCCGCTCTCTTCAAGACATCTACTACATACCACAGGAATCACAATAAACGATTCCACTACAGCTCTAGGAAGAGAAAATCCAAGACCAGTACAGACTAATTATTATTCTACAAAATTATAACTAATTATATTTCATTAAAAATTTAGCACCAAACATAACGGTTCTATATAATTTCATATAGTTGTCTAGTCATTTTTGGAATTTTGATGCCATAGATTACTTGCTCTTTTTCCATACACTTCAAAACCGTCTACAAAGTGCAGACCTGAATCCCATAACAAATTATGGAGCTTATTGTCTCCATAAAAGAAAAATGAAATCCACTAAAGAAACGTCATAATAAATAATGTTTTCTTATAGGAATTGCAATTAAATTATCAACAAATTAATCAAAAATATCTTCAAAAACTTGAATAAAAATGAAAATGACATATAAAAATTATTGTAATTTTTATTAAATGATAAAATGTCGGATATATTATTTATTTCAGCTAACATGACTACTTTAGGTGTGCGTTCATATATACCAACATGTAGCGTGTCCAGCAAGTAACGTGGCAGACACGGCACAGGCACAAATTTTTACACCATACGACAACTCACTTACTGACGCCGACAGACAAACTACAGAATTGAACGCAAACGTACCTACCAAGCACGTTTAAAAACTTTTCGGTTGAAGAATTAGCTGTGTCGCAATTTTACTTGAAGAAGAAGAAGGAAAGAAACTGGGTTGTATGCAAGTAGAGCAAAAAAAGGAAAAGAAGATTTGCTGTGCATCCAATGAATTTAAAAAGGAAAAAAGAAGGAGAATTCTACACGCTCTACAAAGAGCTAGTAGACGATGAAGACAGATTTTTCAAATACTTCAGAATGAGCCAATATAAGTTTCAAACCATTGTAACCAAAATTTCACCCGTGATAAAAGAACTAAACAAAACACCAAGTTTAACGTCGTTATAACATTAGCTCCAGCTAACAGTGGCTCTCTTTGTTTTAACTATAAAAGAACTTTTTCAATCGTGCTAATGGCAATAGTTGATCCCGATTATAAGTTTACAAGAGTGTAGATGCTGGTTCTTTTGGGAAAAATAGTGAATATTCTGTAAGTCAACAATAGGAAAAGCTCTAGCGGCAAATACTCTAAATGTTCCAGAAGAAATATATTTCCGAACAACACAGACACGCACCAGCACAGACAAATTAATTTATACTAAGCGTTCCAATGCATGTACAGAATGTACAGACACGTGCCAGCACAGTTCAAATATTCTTTACGACAATACTGGCCGTTGCTGGCGCGAGTCTGTACGTACACGTAACGTTCAATGTCTGTAAAAGTGTATACTCATTTAGATAATATATATATGTAACAATTTTTTGTGTGTCTTTGTTGGTATGTCCTGGACACGCTACGTGTTGGTATATGTGAATGGTGCTTAACATTAAAAATGTTTTGTGGAAGGGTACTAAATCTAAATGCAATGTAACGTAATGTAACGACACTTTTATTTTAATAGAGTGGGGATGAATGGAACATTTCAATCCCGAATGAGTGCCGAACGTTTACGGAGCCGGTCGAACCAGTTACCTTAATATCATTATCATAAATCATATATGTTTGAATTAATTATTATTTGATCTTGTTCTTTGGGAGTAGGTTATCTTTTTATCAATGTGTAACCAATTTCGAAATCAAACTGTTATTATTACAACAAAAAATGACCATTCACCAATAAATGTTGCTATGATGTAGCCCCCAAAAAACTATAAAACATTTTCAATGCTTGACATTTTGTGAAAATCATTTTTTTGGGATTTTGTAAAAAATGACCTCCAACAATTTCCTGTAAACTTGGTACATTAATTACCCACATTCAGTGCTACAATTTTTATTTGAAACATTTCTCTGTTTTTTCAGTTACTTCACAAAGAGCTGAATGAAAACAGTTGATTATTTCTTGGAAGCTATCCAAACTATTGCTTAATGTAAATTGCTTTGAGAATTGAGCTGTAGTTTCCTCATAATTATTAGTAGTATTTTTAATGGCGTTTGCAGTATGTTCCCTAATTTGCTAACGAATTTGGGTACAAATTGAGCGATGATCAGGACAGGTTAATATTAACAGGGTTTGCAGACAATCAGGCCATAACCGCCAACAGTGTAAAGGCCGCTGAGAGAATAATTGACGGTGTTCAGAAGATATTCAGGGAAATCGGACTGTCAATCAATCCCAAGAAGTGTATCTCAATAATCCTGAAAAAGGGCATATTGGAGAAGTCAAGATTACATTTTTGGAGAGCGGAAAATCGATTGAATCAATAGATGAAGGATTTGCGATGAAGTACCTGGGCTGTAGCTTCTCGGGCGAACTGGAGTTCAACGATAGTGCTGAAACCAAACTGTCCCGCAACCTTGATAAATTGGTAGCGTCTACCCTCCTCAAACCCGATCAAAAGCTTAATATTGTAAACCTTGACTTAATATTGAGATTGACTCTTAATGGAAGATTTTTAACTCCGTGAAGGTCTGTTATTGTTGAGCTTCTATACGATTTTTTCTTTCTCTTTAGTAGATACAGTTCTAGATATAAGCGTGATATTAAAATGTTATAACCTAATGTTCGTACCGTATAGGTGAGCGTGATTTAAGAATAATAATAAAAAATGAAATTCTTACCTCGGTAACTCCTTTGTATAAAACGTCGGCCAACAATAGTCCTGGTGCATCCATTGCTTTCCCATCGTCAGATGGACCCCAAGAATTTGAAAAAACATCTACCAAATCCATTTTATAGCCTAAAGCTGCAGATTCTAATATATCACTGGGTGGTCCATCCAAGATTCTTATACCTGTAATAAGTATATTGTGTCATGTTCCAAAATTCTCTTAAGATTCTGGTTGAAAGTTTGTGATATTCCTGTGATTAAGTTCTGATCAGGTTTTATATTATATAGGACGATTAATGTAATTGGAAAATTCTATTCTTGATTTTATAAATTGGGACCTTAGCCTGTCCACTATGATTTTTATGAGTGTCTCATACGATGAGAAATGTTGTCCTGGAGTGTTCTGATTTGAATTATTTTATATGAGACGGTAAAGAGAATCTTAGGCTTCAGAAGAAATAGAAGCACAATTAGCCACCCACGGCTAGAGATGTCACTACAATAACGCTAAGAAGATCTCAAGCTGATCCAGGAGACGATAGCATTGAATTACAGTTACCAAAGTTGATGTGCCACGATTGGCAGTTAAACAAAGAATTGCATCTTAGTATCTAAATATTGGAAAGTCAATATTCATAAAGATTGTGAAAAAAAGACGAATTAGCCAATAGAAAAAAAATCATTAAGCATTTTAAATAAAACAAGGTTGGCAATAAGACAAAAATTAAATAGAAAACATTCTAAAGAATCGAGATAATGAACATAAAGACAGTCAATAGATAATTATACAGACAGCTTCTCTTTGATAATGCAGATTTCTGTTCTCTACTTAAGTTTTTCGATATGAACTTGACGGATTTGTATAAGCCTACGGACATAGGTACCAAGATTGTACGTGTAGAATGTCGGGACGTGAATGTGGGCAATATCCATCGAGTGACATTCGGTAAATGGATACATACAGAGGACAATAGCTGTTCAACTGTTATAGTTGATACCAGAGCTTTGGTTAAAACCGAATGAAAATCATAACAGAAACACCTGAAGCGGCTAACTACCTAATTAACCACAGAGGTTTGGAAAAACGAAACTTGAGGGTTTATGTTCCAGAATATCGAATTTATTCGAAGGGAGTCATTAAAGGGATGGAAGTATCCTTTTTCAGGGGAGGAAATTCTGCACTACCTTCGAAGTGAATGAAGGTAGAATGAGTCCATAAAAGATCCGAAAATAGTTCTCTGGAAATTTGTTTCTTGACCTTCAATAGTCAGAAACTTCAGAAGCATGTCTCTTTGTATGAGGCGAGGTTTAGAGTGCAGCTCAATGTTCCTCATAGGGGACCATGCTTGAATTGTCTGCGATATGGAAATTCAAGCATCCAGTGTAGAGGGCAGAAAATTTGCAGTAAATGTGCGGGTCTGCACAATGCAAATCAGTGTGATTTGGAGAAAATAGAGTGATTATAACTGCCATGGGAATCACTTTGCAACGGACGCGAAATGTCCAAAGTACGTAAAGAAAAATAAAATAGCTAAGGAAAAAGCACTGTATGATGCAACTTTTGTTGGAGACTCTTTTTTAGAAATCGCTAAAAGCAACAGGTTTGAGGGTCTCACTGAGGAAGACTTTCCTGCGTTACCAGGTCCCTCAAAGGTACAGCTATCGAAATTTCGGCACCATACTAATATATTCTGAAAACATCTGTATGAAGCTAATAGAAATTATCAATAACAGTTTTTTTTTTAATTTAAGGCGCTTCGACATCTATGGTCATTAGCGCCCGGAGCCTTCTCAGTGCACTCCCGGCCTCCGGACAGGGTTCTCTTGCAACAGACCACACTGTCCATCAGCGAACAGTGAGCTGCAGAGGCTCTTAGGAAGAAAAAATCTAAGGGTAGCACTGGACTCGAATCCGGGACCTCCGCGTGGGAATCCAACGCGCTAACCACTTAGCTAATCCCTCTCCTCAATAACAATTTGTTTTCAACGGTACAAGATAAAACTCCTTTATCTCAACCTACTGCTTATTATCAAATTATTGTAAAAATTACTCTTTAAATTTTGGATCGTCATTATTAGCGATGATAATATTCTACTTCCTTATCACACCAACATACCGCGCTAGAGATAATAATAACTAGTTTCTTATGTCTACGATAAAACAGCGCAACCGATACTAGGTACATCAATATGTCCTTCAGCTCTTGCCATGACTACCGACTTAAACAGCAAGTTCCGCTCAAATTCCCTATTGAATTCCTTAAAAAACGGGTCCTAAACATACAAGTCTTAAACAAAAACACAAGTGTTGACAGTAATTTTCCATGAGACAACTAGTCTACAAACGATCATCAAGATCTATTAATATTATCTTCGACCAATGTAATCGCTAGTCGCTATCTTAATCTTAATTTTTTACTTATTCTCCTTATTTGGTACTACTTAGCCTCTATCTTTTCGCCTCAGCCTTGGCGTTTTTTAATGATACAGGGTTGATGTGAGGCGTCTTTACGGAGTGCACAATGGGCCCAGCTGAGGTCTTCTAAGTGCTGAACCTGCTTTTGGAAGTCCCGAGTTTCTATATTAAATTAGATTCGGCTCTATCTCAATCATAAGAAAATATTGTTAGTGAATTTAATATTTACACTAACTTCATATTCCTAAATTTTAGAACTGAAAAGGATAATAATTAGAAATAAAAGTAAAAAATGTATTCACAATTCTCAAACTTATTTTTCGAGTGAAATTAGTACGATTAGTGAAGGAAAAAAGTTAAATATGAAGAGAAATACAAATATATATAATCAAGAAAATTCTCATAAGGTAATGTATAACACAAGGATGTGCCCTAAAATTCTGCTATTTTGTTACGTTGTAAGGACAGTCAGAAACATTTAAATTCAAATAACTTGAATGACAGGGTTACGGTTACATCTTTGTGGCAAAGCTTTTCAATTACCAATCCAGAGAACCCATACATAATTAAGACAGACCATATGGAAGATCCTAACTAAGGAACACAAATATGTTTAAACAAAATTTGTTTCAAAAGAAAGAAATTTAAAGTAGTTCATATATTTGGATTGAGAGGATGCTAGTAAAGGAAATAAACTCAAGAATAGAAATGGTCAATAGATGCTAGAAGATTCAGGTGACAGGATAAACTCAGAGCTGATGCCAGTAAGTTGAGTGCAGAGAAATGGGCAGCCGTATCATTAAATAGAGACAGATGGAGTAACACTCTTGAAAAGGCTGAGCCTTTAAAAACAACTAAAACGAATACAATTGTTAATACTGTTTTATAAACATTACATTTACTATTTTTAACTAAGTATTTCTTTGGTGCTCTTTAATATTTATTAGTCGGAAGGCGCATCTTTCTAGAGCGCGTGCCCTTAGGCAGTCGCTCTTTGTGTTGTACCACTCGAGCCGACGTTGAGAAGGTAAAAATGCACATTTGTTCACATGGACAAAATGTATATGCGATTAACCTAACTGTGGGCTATTAATTAGCATACCAAAAATCTTTGCCCTTAGGTGTTGTTTTTGAATCCATTACCGAACAACTAGATGTAAATATCCAACTGGAAACTAAGCGTTAATTAGCTTAATTAATTCTGTAATTACTCACCTCCTAAATTTGCTTCAAACGCGATGCCAACTCCACATACATGATTATTAGCTGTCATGGCTATCTCCCCAGCGCATTTCGTTCCATGTGAATTCGTGCCATACTTGTCATATCTTGGCGTTGGGTCATTATCGTCATCGTTAAAATCATAACTTATTTCGGGATCCTTCCATGGAAAAAAATTATAGTAATAATAATTGCATTAATAAAAATTTTAAGCACAAATTATTATATATATATATTATATATATAATATTAAATTTTTTGAAATAATAATTTTTATTTACAATATTTTTGTTTTAAGCTTTACTTAGTAGCATGATTACTTTATGCTTATCAGAGATTTTTTCCTTGATAGCCTGCTTCACTTTGTAGTCGACCGGTATCTGACGTTCGCCCATCATCAGGATATCTTGATACATAATGTGATAGCACAGACTTGCACAGAGAAAAATCTGTACACAAAGGTGTATGCCAAATACCGAGTGTGTAGATGTAGATTGTTGTCAGGAATTATCACACTGCTACCTGAAAGATCTATTGTGTCCCCGGAGCCTTCTCAGTGCACTGCCGGCCAAACAGTGTTCTCTAGCTACAGACAACACTGCTCATCACCGGGCAGTGAATTATAGAGGCTCCTAAGAAGAGAAAATCTAAGGACGCACGCTGCGTTGCTAGTCCAGCATGCTACCACTGAGCTAGTCCCTTCCTTCTCCCTTTGCTTACGCCAATTGGCTAGGGACTGAGACCTTAATTTGTGTACTGTGTTTGTCCTTGTCTGTAAAGTGTAGAGTGTATGTAGTTTAAGTGTATTGTGTACTGTTCTGACGAAGTTCATGGAATACTGAGCTGTGGTAACCCGTGGGGTCGCTACTCTCCAAGTAAGTGCATGCAACGATATCCCTTGCAGGCTACTGAATGTGTAATACAGACTTGTTCTGATTAGAATTGCTCAATGCAAATCTTTGCTATCTACACTGTCAGATAACCTGATGATGAGCGAACGATCAAAACTGGTCTATGACTGCAACATGAAGCCGGATGTAACGGAAGAAATCTTGATGTTTTCAAAAGCTCTGCCATCCCAATCGCAACAAAAAAATATACGTACTTCTAGCATCATTTAGTCGTAAGGTTTTAGGCGATCGCCCATAATTTTGTGATGCCTTTGTGTTTTCAGAAATCTAATACTCGGTTCAGGGATCAAAATCGGTTAAGCAAAATTTACACTTTACTAAATGGATTTTTGAGTTGTAATTTTTGTCGAAAACAGCTGAAACGATTTGCTGCAAATCTAGTACTGACATTATATACCTACACAAGTTCTATCACTTTTATTTGAAACATATAATATTGATGACGATAAAGTTTTAGTAAAATATTCAAGATTTAAGAAAACTATTTTTTTTTTTAATTTAAGGTGCATCAACATCTATGGTCATTGGAGCCTGGAACCTTCTCAGTGTACTGCCGGCCTTCGGACAGTGTTCTCTCGTTACAGACAACACTGTCCACCACCAGAGTGTGAGCTGTAGAGGCTCCTAGTAAGAAAAAATCTAAGGGTAGCACAGCTGGACTCGAACCTGGGTCCTCCGTGTGGGAGTCCAGTACGCTAACCACTTAGCTATTCCCTTCCCTTAAGAAAACTATTACTATTAATATTATTTTCTTATAACTATTTATTTACACGATTTATGGATTAATTTTTGTCATTTTCATTGGTATATTTGATCCATAACCATTATAAAACAATTGAAATAAAGATTTTGAGAGAAATTAGCTAATAGATAGATAAATTGGCATATATATTTCTAAATCAACTTGGAGGTGTTTAGTTTCATTATTCGTATATGGATGAGGAGTGTGCTATAATGGATGAATCATACATTTATTTGTTAATTAATATTTTATGATAAAAATATAATCTGAAACAGAAGCAAATCAATTATTTTAAAAATAGCATACATCTGTTGACCATATTGTTATCTCAAATTGGCACTTTTGAGATAAGCGTAACGTCATAAACTTCCCCCACTACAATTTTTTCGTAACAGTAGAAACTTTTTTTTCAAAATATAAAGGCAGAAAAAGTGTTAAAGAAATTAAGTGAAATTCAAAATATGCGTATATAGTAAATATACTCATTTTTTTTCCAAAAAAATCTTTGCAATTCTCAAAGAAATCTTGAAAAACTGTCAATACACAAGTCAGATTGTCATTATGACAAAACTGTTGAAGAAAATCAAGTTTGTGACTGGCTGTGATTGTGACTTTTCGTCTTTGAGTAATCGATCTAGTCTGGGTATCAGTCAAATGGGAATTTGGAATTTTTGGAAATGAGGATGTGGATAGATTTGCCAATTTTTTTTATTACACGCACACCGTATCGGACTGTTCCGGAGCTCTCACTCATAACAGCCCAATAATATATACTCACCCCCAATGATCCGGAAACAAGAATGATTCCACAAGTAGATAAGAGGGAAGGGTACAGAAATGTACTGTAGTCGAAGAAAAAAATGAAAGAAAATAATAGTTTTGAAAAATAGTTTAGAATATTTTATAGTTTGAAAAATAGAATTTTGTTAATATTTTAAATATATCTTAGTGCAGTGAAAAGAGTCAGTTACTATAATTTAAGGTCATTGCTATTATAGAGACAAAGGCACAAGAATCCGTAAATTAATACAATGCCACTTGGCCAACTGTTTTGTAAGAGCAGGGCATTCTTTACACAGCCTGCACTCTGCCTTCTAACAAGAACAGTCTAAACAGACATTCAAGCCAGAACACTTGCATCAGGAATCGCTCTCTTAAACTCATGCCAATGATAGAGATTAACATTTATTCTAGATTGACAATTGATCTATTAAGCATAACAGTTGTGATATTGTAAAATATTTAAATATCATTAAAGATAATATAATTAATTTAATCTACCAGCAATTATTCTTATTACTTCACTCTCTTGAAACTTACAAACACAAGCCCTTTTACTAAACCGCTTGAGCTACACCAACTACCACCATAAACACACAGCAACTGAACAGACAACACAGTCCATCACCGGACAGTGAGCTGTAGAAAAAATCTAAGAGTAGCACAGCTGGACTCTATCCCGGGTTCTGCGCGTGGGGGGTCCAGTACGCTAACCACTTACCTATTCCCTTCCCTTAAGAAAACTGTTACTATTAATATTATTTTCTTATAACTATTTATTTACTCGATTTATGGATTAATTTTTGTCATTTTTGTTGGCTAACAGTCGAGCATCGTATTTATACCTCATTCATACAATAGATATATTCATACTCATACATAGAGACACTATGTCAGAGATCGATATTCCTGAGGGGCCCGCTAAAAGCTAGATAACTAACCAATCTAAATTATTTATACCAGTCATTCAAACAATAAATTACTAATATCCGACATGCATCATCCGCCTATCCTAGAAAATCTCGCTACAGTGTACTATGTCTTAGAGAGCCTTTTCTGCAAACTTTTCCAAGGCATAGTATGTACTAAGATTTTCCAACAAAGCTAATGTATTGTAAAGCAGCCACTAGTGCCATCTAGGAGGAGAAGTAGGCACCTCAAGTTCTCCTCGTGGCCGCTGGGAAACGCTAGTGGAGCTTTTCTATAGCGTTCTATAGCGGGCTAGAAGAATCTAAATCCTTCCAGAACCTTCTCCAGTGGTATATATAGGAAAAGAACAGCTCGAGTGAGTCGGTCTTGTTAAAAAAGGAGTGCGCGCTTGTTAAAAGTGAATAAAAAGTGAACTGAGAGAACGTTTGTTGGTTTATAAAGTGTTATTTAAGTGCTTTATTTGTAATTTATTGTGTTGAACAATAAATTGGTGTTGTTAGAAAGTTTAGTGCGTTTTATCTAGAAGTGGAATGCGTTTATTAGCTAGTTTGGAAAAACGTTACAGTATCATTCTCAAGACGAATATGATAATCTATTGCACACAATAATTTTACCTAGAGATCTTCAAAACTAAATGCCTTCGAAAAGGATTGCCAAATTAGGCGCCTCTCTTTCTTTCATTGGTCCTAAGCCTGCTGGGACAGGCATATGTCTGTCAGGCTTCCAGTCATGGTTAGTTTCACAGCATTCATCCCTATGAATGTTCTCAGTGGATTGTCGACCGTCTTAGATGCTCATTGGAGGTTCGGACGGGGCAATTAGTTAGATTTGCTGTGTCTTTCATGGAACTCTCCTAGGCATGTGGGGTTGGATATCTTACCGGACATTGTTATTTAAGAAGACACTTCTACATAACTGAGTTCATGCCAGACGCCATTTTGTAGAGTCTATGAGAAAGTGTAAGAAACACCCATCCATTTTATGGCAGATTGCTTGTGTTGAGAGGAAATTAGGTTCTGGACCTTTGATCGGAATAGGATGTCTGTGGAAGAGCTTAGGCCTATTTATTTTTAAGATTATGGTCCGATTTATTCGGACTGCGGGGATTCTTGGATGGGTTAGACCCGAGTCTGGATTTTTGTACTAGACTAATTTGTTATTGTTTCTCTTTGGGGTAGCTATATAGGCTCAGTTTGCTTTGGATAGCGTGTATTTGGTCTCTCCTCACAGACGAATATTAATAATTATTGGTTACGCGGATCACATTCATCTTTAGTCTAATTTCATTGCATGAAAAGATAGAAAACTATTTTTAATTTAGGAAAAAACATGCAATAAATTGGGCCACACTGATTATTAAAATTTAAGGAAAACGGTATTTAAGAGAAAATTTTATAATTGAATAAACTTTCAATGTAAGAATACAAAATTGTATTTTAACTTATTGGAAATAACCTATCTTAAACATATGAAAATGTTAATCACTGTAGACTATACATATATATGTGGATAAATTCAATCGGAAAAGTTATTTCTTTGATGAAACTTGGTTGACAAACTAAGAATAGTGACAATGGCTGATGAAGTAGTATACAGTTTGTGCCAAGCACACTCATTAATAATGGAACTTTCTACTATTGCGCTATTGTATTACCCCCCCCCCCCAAGGAGTGTTTTCTAGTTTTAAACAATAGTGTTATTAAGAAACAATATTATTTACTTAAAACAACACAAACAAAATTGTTTTGCTTATTAATTTTATTTAATTATTTTCTATTAGGCTACGTTATATTGATGATTACTAATAATAAAATGAATGGAAAAAACTTCTGCTCATCCGTCTAAGGAAAATGGAAAATTGAAATATTTCTGTAAACTATAGCTTGCCTTCCTTCTACAAAGCAGTAAGACATTATACAATTAAAATCGACTCAAATACTCAATAAATTTGATTGCATTCAGATTCTACCTAAGTTGCTGAAATGTTATTGGTGTTAAAATGGAGTTGTTGAGGAGAGAAATTGGGTTTGATTGAATAAACGAGATATGAAGACTCTGTTATAATATAGCTATAAGTTTACACAAACTGCACTGGACTTTATACTGAAACTGTTAGAATAAAAGGTGGGAGTAGAGATATGACACTATGGGATGCATGGTTGAATCTAATAGTTATCCCCTAGATAGATTCTCACTAGCTTATATACACAGGTTCTCCCACTCTAGCCTGCCTAATTCAGAGAGTAGTCTTTGTTAACCAGAGAGAGCCTTTCTTCTCTCTGCAGGATGCCATTACATCGTATCCAGCAGAATGACATCCAGCAGAGAGAAGAAAGGCTCTCTCTGGTTAACAAAGACTACTCTCTGACTTAGGCAGAGAGAGCCTTTCTTCCCTCTGTTGGATGCCATTAGAGTGTGATATGTGTTTGTAGTAGTAGTAGCTTGCGTGTATGTTTGAGATAAAGATAGAAGTATTAAGAAATAATCAAGAAAACACTTGTAGATTAAATTAAGTATATTATCTTTAAAGATATTTAAATATTTTACAATATCACAACTATTATGTTTATAAAATCAATTATTTATCTAGATTAAGAAAGTGCAAAACTCTTATGTTTTATCTAGATTGATTTAACTTAAACTGTCACTGATGTCTACTGGTAGAATGTTTGATTCAGACTGTTCTTGTTTGAAAGCAGAATTGCAGACTGTCGAAAGAATGCCTTCTCTTGTTACTACAAATCTTCCCCTTTGAGAAGGGGTGCAAAGACAAAGCTACCAAAGTTCTGTGAACTCTTAAAGACAAAGCTAGCCAGGTCCTTTGAACTCTTCTGTAACGGTAATCTTCTACCTGTGTGTATCCTTTTTGCCAGCTAGTGTCTAGTTCTTCATAATTTTTATATATTTGAAATAAAATATATTTTTATATTTCTGGTATTCATCACATGCTTTACATACATGATTATTCTTACCATAAACAATGAAGTGCCGGTCAAGAAAAAAACATTATTTTTTCGCAAGTTTAATATATATTAGAATTTTGCATCAGAATTCTTACTAGTTATTTAGTTGTCGTCAAGATACATGAATGAGAGAATCTACTTTATAAAAACTACCTTTTTCTTGAGCAAGCATAACCTTATTCCTCTCTTCAAACTTTCTTCAACGGAATTTACTAACAAAACTGATAGGTCTCTTTATGTATGGTTAATATATCAAGCTTGATGAAATTAGTTTGTGTCGTTATAGAGAAAGCCCCCCCTCCAAAATGCACTTCCGGTGTGCCAATTTTCGTCAAATTAGGAACTGGTCTATGACTGCAACATGAAGCAGGGTGTCACGGAAGAAATCTTGATGTTTTCAGCTCTGCAGTTCCAATCGCAACAAATTTATACGTACTTTTAGCATAATTTGGGTAAGGTTTTGGGCTATCACTCATAATTTGTGATGTCTTTGTGTTTTCAGAAATCTAATTATTCGGCTCAGGGATCAAAATCGGTTAACTAAAATCAACATTTTACTGAATTAATTTTTGATAGAATAGAATATATAGATGATAGAAAATTATTTAATCTCACTTTCTCTTCCCTCTTGGTGAGAACTAGAGAGAATACTGACTGTACAAGTTGTAGCTCATTCACCAAAACATTGTAGTGGGCGTGACAAAGAAGGTAATGAATGCCTAATCAAAAAGCTCTTGGAGATACGAGAGGAAGTCAAAAAGAACCAACCCAACCCAAGCAAATTTGAGCCACATGTCATTTCCATTAAAGGCGGTGACAAAAGAACTATGGCTAAATCCACTAGAAATATTGGAAATATAGGATATCGAAACAAAACCTAATAAATCATAATTACAATAACTACCAAAATACTAAAAAACACACACACACACACACATACAAACAAACAACATACTCATTCAAAAATATATTTATATTTAAATGCTTTGTGCAAATATATTGGGTGAATGCACTCTTAGATATACATAGTTAATATACATAATCTAATATCAATTATTGTTTCAGTATGCATGTCAGGATATTTACTTAGATATTAACATAACTTTATGTAAATTAATTATTCATTGCAAAATTGTATTACTTTTGTTTATTTTATCAATTGTTATATAATTTGTCAACAAATAACTAACGATGTTAAAATTGTTTTTTTTTTTTTCTCCTAAGCCATGAATACGGGGCTTTCAGCCAGTCTGCGTGCGTCGTGTGGCTCCGTGTAAAAGAACTTAGGTTGCGCTGGCGTTCGTTTAGGTGGATATCCAGGAGGCATGTGTATACGATCTTGGACGCGAATAACTTCACTCCCCATATTAAAATAATAACGTATTATTGAGAGTTACGCAAGACAAGGCCGGTTCAATGCATACGTGAGAGATATACAACTACTTAAGGCCCCGCGCCCCTAACTAATACACAAGAAAAGTGATCAAGAAAACAATTTTAATGAAAATTACGTATCTTGACTATGTCCCATAAAACTGAAACTACATAGTTTTAACAATATGTTTCAGAATATTTCATTGATATACTTCATGCTGCACTTAATAATAATTTCGATATAATGAATAACATTATATGTAAAGATTATTATAATTTAATATAAACTGTAAGGCAAAAAAATTGAATAGTACCTTTCTTTTAAGATAATATTATAATTATTAACTTAAACTGATAACCGAATAAATATTTTTAGTTGTATTTATTCATAGCAAAGAAGATTATAATGGGTATGAGGAGAGAAATTGGGTTTAAGAGATGAATAAACTGGTAATAATGCTACGGGATATTGTATAATGAACACTGTATAATGAAGAAGTAATACAAACTGCCTGGACTTTACACGTAATATATAAAATGGTAATGAGAATTAGAATGAGTAAAGAGAAAGGTTGTTGACGCGTTATGACTGCTGTATGAACTGTTGTAAGAGTGATGGAAGATTCCCCTCTCGGGCTAGCACAGCTGTATGTAACAGATTCTCCCACTTTAGTCTGCCCTAAACTAGTGAGTGAAACTGTCAATTTTTGCGTCTCACTCTCTCTCTCTCTGCTTTAGATCCCTCTCTTCAGATCCTATTACTGGATTATTACTTTTTACTTTCACTTACTCCTAGTAAGAGGAATTATTGTAACTGTGTCAAATTTTCGATATCGTGTTTTCACCGGACATATCCGTTTGAGGTCCCCTGAGTCCAAAAAAGTGGTTTATAAAAAATGGTCTGTATGTGTGTGTGTGTGTGTGTGTGTGTGTGTGTGTCTGAGTGTGTATCTGTGTGTATGTATGCATGCATGTGAACAGCATAACTCAAAAACGAAAAACCATAGACATTCCGTTCAGGTATCACCATGGTAATCTATCAAAATTCCTTAACCGTAAGAACCATTTTACTAACTTTGTTTGAAAATTTTTTTTGCAATTTTCTCTAAAATAGCTCCGACGATTTTCTTCAAATTTGATATATCAACTACATGTCAAAGTGGTACAACTTTTATTTAAAACATTTCTCTGGAAAAATTCATTTAAGTGCACTTTTAAGGGAGGGGGTGGGATTAGGTTTTTGTCTAAAGTGCTATTTCAGTTTATTGTACAACAATTCAGTCATCTAAATGTGTTGCGAGTTTGAAAAATTTTTGGATTGCCGGTAGTGCGTTTTTACTGAAATGTATTTTTTCAGTTTTCTGATATTTTCTCGAAAACGGCTCCAACGATTTTCTTTAAACTAGGAGTGTGAACTACACGTATAAAGGGCTACAACTTTTATTTGAAACATTTCTCCTGGTGGAGTCATTTAAGGGGGCTTTTGGGGAAAGGTGGGTTATATTTTCCATTAAAGTGCTGTCATAGTTAATTGTAGAATTTTACTATCTAAACAAAATTAATTAGAAATAAATAGATGGCCAAAATTCCGAGTTTAGAGAAAATTAGTAAACCGGGAAGTGCGCTTTTACTGAACAATTTTTTTCAGTTTTCGACTGAAATCCAACGAATTTCATCAAATTTGATATACTAACTCTAAAATTTGTCAATTACAATTTTGAAAACTGGAGTAAGAGAAAGTTGTGTGAGTGTTTTACACCAGATTATTTCATATTCGTACGAATAAACCGACGCTGAGTTTTTATTGTGTCTTGAGTATTATCATTTTTATAACATCAAAATAAACTAAATATATTTTAACTAGTAATTCTCTGTAATATACTATTAATCAAAACTTTTTGTCACACTATCTACAGTTACCCTGCATATTGCATTAATTTTTTTGTCATAATCTATTAAATAATAATTATAATGTGGATAATTATATCTAATCATTAAAGAAGATAATGATATAGTGAAGAAAATTAATATATAATGTTAAACAAAAAAATCTGAATGTGTATTAATTTTCTAGGGAACACCACGACGCGGTGCTTCTTAGATACGGTTAAGAACAATAATTAATCTAATATAGTAAAATAGTAATTGTCTAATAAGAACGAGATAAATTCAGTCCATAACATATTTGATATTTACATTTTCCATTATTTAAGTGATCAAAAACATAATGGTTAGGCAATATATAGCCTAGACTGGTACGAACACCAGCATAAAGTTTGTTACTGGTACACTTTCCCTAAAATAGTAGGTGAAATTAATTTAGCCCTGTGCAAATCTATAACACCAAATGGTTTATGAAGATATCCTGATGTTGGGCGACCCACAAAATGAAGCAGGCAATCATAGAAAATAGCTCTGAAGTTTTCTAGTAAAGAGAGCACAACCACTATGATTTCATAATTCATGTCAAATTTCCCTTTTGTATAAATCTAATTATAACTAAAAATAAATCATTAAAAAAAAAATAATAATAAAGGAAATAAATAAAACCCACTTACATAATTATCTCTTAGATCTATATGATCTTTTTCAAGTCCATCATCAACAACGACGACTCTAACTCCTTTGCCAGTGATACCTTCATCATAGCATGGTACAACATTCAAATCCAATACTGGAAGAGATGGTCTTTGCCGATAGTCTTGCTAAAAATGAAAAAGAATTAAAAATGTATTTTAAAATTAAAGTACGAATGCTTTGAAGTGATAAGAACAATGTTAAAATGAAATGATGCCACTACCAAACAGTGACAAGAGGGTATATTTCATAGTATTATTGATATATGTAGTGGGGGTTATCATAAGAGAAATACTTAGGTTGCGTTATGTTAAACTTAGTTAACTCTGTTTGTATTTTGTGTAAATAATTAACATTGCAAAGACAATATTTTAGAGTAAGAATATAATAGCATAGAAGAGAGTGACAGATTGGCTGGCAAAATGACGGTGTGTGAGAAAGAAGTACGTTGAACATTGACAGTTGACGGTGACTCAGCCTTTTTTGAGTGCGAATTCCGCCCTTTTTATACAGGTGGCTGGACTAACCCCAAATGATGCCACCACCAAACTATGACAAGAGGGGGGTATATTTCATGGTATTATTGATATATGTAGTGGGGTTTGTCAGAAAAGAAATACTTAGGTTGAGTTACGTTAAACTTAGTTAACACTGTTTGTATTTTGTGCAAATAATTAACATTGCAAAGATAATTTTTTAGAGTAAGAATATAATAGCATAGAAGAGAGTGACAGATTGGCTGGCAAAATGACGGTGTGTGAGTAAAAAGTACGTTGAACTTTAATATTTGACGGTGACTCAGCCTTTGTTGAATGAGAATTCCGCCCTTTTTATACAGGTGGCTGGACTAACCCCTACTTTTTCTTCCAGTTCCTAAATACGCTACATACTTCGTATCCACTCTGAACTCCGAACGTGAAGGAGAAATGTAGTGAACTTGAAATGAGGAGTGATTAGTTCATTGATTCGGTAACGATTCAATTCATTACATCATCCCATGATCGAAGTCATTGCAGTGTTAATTACAAAAATAATCCTCGCACATAATACAAAACATTGTTTAGTAAGTGTAACATAACTCAACCTAAGTATTTCATTTCTGGACAACCTCTAAAAACATCCCTATCCATTACATAATATATCTCAACAAAACTAACAGCTATGGATATTATAACTTGTAAGCTAATTCAATCAAAATCTATTTTCACACGACATAAACAAAGAAATCGAACTAATTATTATTAGAGCAATCAAACAAATAAATTATAATAAAAAGGAGCGTTATATATATAGAAATCTGGTGTGAAACACTCACACAAATTTCTTTTAATGCAGTTTACAAAAATGTAACTAACAAGTTTTATAC
This sequence comes from Triatoma infestans, assembly GCA_011037195.1. NCBI lineage: Eukaryota > Metazoa > Arthropoda > Insecta > Hemiptera > Reduviidae > Triatoma > Triatoma infestans. Next base: position 18,006 of record JAAEAF010003564.1, read on the forward strand.
CAAAATTAATGAAATACGTCGCTTGTTTATTGATAAAATCGCAAAAACTGAAAAAAAAAAAACTTCAGTAAAAACGCACTTCCGGTTTACTAATTTTCTTGAAACTCGGAATTTTGGCAATCTTCTTATTTCTAATTAATTTTGTCTAGATGGTGGAATTGTATAATCAAATATGATAGAACTTTAGAGGAAAACATAACCCCAACCCTTCCCTAAAAGCCCCCTTAAATGACGATAACAAGGAAAATGTTACAAATAAAAGTTGTTTTGTATGGGTAGTTCACATGCGTAGTTTAAACAAAATCATTGGAGCCGTTTTAGAGAAATAGCAGAAAACTGAAAAATACTTTTCAGTAAAAACGCACTTATGGTACATCCGATTTTCTTTAAACTCGGAATTTCGACAACATATTTAATTCTAATTAATATTACTTAGATTTTAGAATTGTATAATAAACTGCACTTTAGAGGAAACCATTAACCCACCTCTCCGCCAAGAAGTACCCTTAAATGAATTTCCCCGGAGAAATGTTTCAATTAAAAGTTGTAGCTCTTTATATGAATGATTGATTTACTAAGTTTCAACGAAATCGTCGGAGCCATTTTTGAGAACATCGCAAAAAAGTGAAAAACTATTCAGTAATGTGGTTACTACCAGTTAAGGAATTTTGACACATAACGATTTAGGCGATTTTTCGTTTTTTTCTTTGAGTTATGCTGTTCACATACACACACACACACACACACACACACACCACAGACCATTTTCTAAAAACCACGTTTTTGGATTCAGGGGGCCTCAAAATGGATATTTCCGGTGAAAAGTCGATATCGAAAATTTGATATCGAAAATTACAATACTTCCTCTTTACTAGGAGTAAGAGAAAGTAAAAGGAAATTTGCTAAAAAAAAAAAAAAATGTTCAAATTAAAATAATTAAAAAGTTAAGCGATTTTTATTTTATTTTATATGATTAGTTGTATTTATGTGAATTTAATTTGATAATAAAAAGTAAAGTAAAGTAATGCCTATTTTTGCAGGCGGGCTTAACGTCCAACTACCAAAATTAGGTGTCGCGGATGGGGACGGAAGCACCTACTTTATGTTAACATTTTTCATACCAATATAAAATTTAGTAGTTATATGCGGGACTCGAACTGGGGCCTCCCACTTACAAGTCCATGCTCATAACCACTACACCAACACCCGCCCCTAGTTTGATAATAATAGTAACTAAATGATAATAGAATTATCTTTAAAATTTTCCCCTAAAAAAATATTTTTTTGCAAAACTTTTGGAATCCCATTAATAGTTAATTTTTCGAGCCCATCTTCCTTACATTATTAAAAGAAATTTGCAATAAATGTGATAAAAACCATCAAAAATTAGTGTGCGTAATGCAACAAAATTATTATGACTAGCTAAAAAAAAAAAAAAACATAGTTAACACAACTTAAAACAGGAAAATGCTAAAATTTAATAGAAATAATCTAAAAATATTTTTATTATTGGAAGAATAATAATTATTAGAATGAAGCATTTAAATCTTATAACTGCTAACTACAGATAAATCTAATAGATGGCAGCATCTTCCAATCATACAATTAACCAACTAGTCCATTTTCACTATATATATATCTTATAAGTTTATTCTTAAATTAATTTATTAAATAACTTACAATATACCATTCCTTATCCCAGAGTTCATCATTAAAAACTCTCCGATATCTACTTTGAAGCCATGAATATATACCTCTTTTACTTCTTGCTTTAGGTATTTGTTGTTCTACCCATTCAACCTGGAATATATAAGTAACATAATATCATGAACTATATAGTTAATAATTTTCTTTTTTATCGTTTATTTATTTTTGTAAAAAAAAAAATCAACTTACTCTTTTATTTTTTACTAATTTTCCTGCAGCTCGTTTTCTTTGCACAGATCTGTTGTCTTTCTTCAATATATAAGCATCATTCATCAAGTACCACTAAATGACAGCAATAAACTAAATTATTCGCTTCTCTGATTGTTATAACATTATATCATTTAAACCAGATATTATTTAAAATTTTAGAATGCTAAGATGTATATGATTTAAAAAGTTAGAAATTATAATATTTATAATTTACAAAAATCTCCTGATAAAGATAAACAGAGATTGGACAGAGTATAATCTAATTTACTATGAAATATATTAACTGTGGGGTATATTTCATTTAGATATTGCACTGGTAATTACCTAAACTGATATCTACATCAGTCCATTAGGAGATGTAAGAAATAATACTGTCTTCGTTTGATTAACTACTATATGTTTAGTGTTTCTAAAAATAACTTTGTTTTTACTTTGTATGTCTATTTTTATGTTCCCTCAATTCAATTACATTATGAGCAAGCAGATACGTACGGTCTTTACCTTTATCTCAATATTAATATAATTAATTGATTTAAAAAAATAAAACAATAGAGAATATGATTTGAGTAACACATTTTTTAAGACATCCATCTACCATTTCTTGTCCATGATAGTGCGAACGAATGAGAGGTGGTAACAAGCTCTGAGGGCAACTTAATTTACTTAATAAAGAAAACTGTAAAAAATTATAAACTGTTAATTCTACTTAAATAATTCATCCGGGGAAATATTGCAAATAAATAAAAGTTGTAGCTCTTTATATTTGTAGAATTATTGATAAATAAAGTTAAGAGAACAATTGTTGAAGCCGTTTTTATGAGAAAACTGTAAGAGATTGAAATAATCATTCAGTGAAGAGGTGCTTCCCCGGTTTAGGAATTTGGACAGATAACTTCCTGTCGAATCCCATGATGACACCCAAACAGAAATTCAAGATTGTCTATCGCGATTTTCCGTTTTTATGCAATGCTGTTCACATACTTACACACTTCACACACATACACATACACACACACATGGAACGGGCACACAAACACATTCACATACCGACCATTTCATTTCATTCAAAAGCCACTTCATTTCATTCAAATTTATTTTTTTAAGAAAAACTCAAAATGAAATTTATAATTAATTAAAACAAAAATTTGTTTGTAGTTAATTTGCAATATATTCACTATTATTATTTTTATAGTTGTTTACTAATCAGTTACCAACAGATCACACACAGGTTTCACAAAGACAAAACAAGTCGGAATTAGATAACAACACTTTATTATACCATATATAAATCCAGCCTGACACACAGACAATTCTAAATGCAATACAGATTCACTGTACATCATCAAGTTCCCAACTCAATTACTCCAAACGGGTTCCAGTTTACATTTCACAAGGGTCCAATCACTCCATCAGGTTCTCCAATCCTTCAAACATAAATTTCCTTGACATAACATAGTATACTATTAATCAAAATTCTGGGCGATAACATTCGGCCATCCTGCAATTCCGACGTCCTCGTTCTCTACTACATCTCAAGCATCTTGTGCTCATTAAGGTAAATGTATCGCAACTCTAAAACTTTAAGTTTCAATGAGTCATTGGATTAAAAAAAGAACAAAATATATTACAACAAAATAATAAGTAATCAAAACTTAACATCACGGTTTAAATACTACTTGTTTTCTGGAAACTCTAAATATCAGTAACATAGTCCTTCAGTCTTGCAGTTGGAACACGATGCCTCGGAGGATAGCGTTGTTCCCTGGAAGGGTCGTTCTTTATTCTACCATCTATTTCGGCATTGTGTTTTACACCCTTCATGTCTGTGTTTGCGCCCGACTCTTCATCGCATGCAATTTTATATTCGTCATCTGAACACTTACTGGCATTATCTTCATTCCCCAGATTATTATTGATTGGCTTCTTCTTCTTCGTCATTGTCACTGTCAATATCTTCCTCATCCTGAAAATCCCTGCCTTTCGTTCCGAATGTTTTCAACGATGATACATGAACAGGGGTTGCGTATAATCTTCCTTCTTCTTCTTTAAAACTGACGCATTCCCAAACAAAACTTTCGTGACCACTAGAGGTCTCCGGAATTTTGGTTGCAATTTCCTTGGTTCGTAGTTTTTACAGGCCCTTCCCTAAGATAGACAACCTCAGCTATTACATATTTCGGACCTTCACAGTGCCTTCTAACATATTATCTTTCCTCCCACTTCTTCTGCTTCTTAAAATTCTTTCTCTAACTTCTGTTTCACTCCATGGACATCACTTTTCACTCCTTCTCCTTGATTCACCACTTTTGCCAATACATCATTTGCTGAAAATCCAAAAACTGTCTCGAATGGTATATACCGTTATTTTATTGCGGCTATTGTTCAGGCAACTTTCTACGCAATTTAACTTCCTGTCCCAAGTATTTTCTCGTTCAATATAGCTCTGTATGCCGGGTAACACAGTTGCGTGTATTCGTTCTACCTGTGCATTTTGATTGGGTGGGTCAAACCGATATAAGGGTATGTATTATTCCTTTAACCTCTTCTATGAAATATCTTTTCTCATCATCAATTTCCTTTTCAACTATTTCTTTGACGTCTGTATTCTCTTCTTCAACATCTTCTTTTATCTTGCTCCTAGCATCAGTAAATGCTTTGAAATCACACTTCTCCTCAGTTTCTCCTTTCTCATCTACTACCTCTAAATCACACTTCTCAAGTTACGCCGTTTCTTCAACTATTGGTTCTTTTATTTTGGCTACTTCTTCTTCTTTCACCATAACTTCTGAAACCTCTTCCAACACTTCTTTTGCTCACCTTCTTCCCTGAAGCCATAATTTTTATCAACGTTATGTGGTCCTAGTTCTTCAACCTAAACCTCAGATGGTAAAATGGGTCTTAAGGAATCCACGTCTTCAGGTAACTTCCTAACAGGTATTTTCAATAAGTCTCCAGCAAAATGCTTCTTTCCTTTTGTGTTTATTGCATTATCCTCCATATTCCCCCTTGTACTTTAATTTCTTCGTTATTTACACTAAGCCCGTACTAGATTAACAATACTTTATTATACCAGATAAATTCAGCCTGGCGCATAGCCAATTCTATACACTGACACATTGTAAATCAAGTCCCAACTCAACTGCTGCACACGGGTTCCATCTTATCCCCTCTCATTTGTTCCTTCAACCCTCCAGGTTCTCCAACCCTTCAAACATAAATTTCCTTGACATAACATAGTATATTGTTAATCAAAATTCTGGGCGATAACAATGTAATTGTTTCAAAATAATCTGTATCGACAGCTGCGGGGCCCCTCATAATGTGGGGGGGGGGTCTTGAATCTCTTAATTGCGCTACTGATTCTAAGGAATCTTATTTCTAAGATTCTGAAACGTTAAATTTCAAATGTAAATTGTTTATTTAATTTGTTTGTTTGAATTTGGCGCTGGCATCTGAATTACAATATATCGTTCAACTATCACCTGCAGATTAGTTACAGGTTAGGATACACTATATATTTGTCTGGGCAAATGAATAAAACTTCAAATTTATAAAAATTGCCAATTTTATGATAGCATTAACTGGAATAAGAGAAAGAGTATTTTACTTCAGATTTGTACTTATTATACATATATAAACCAATCAATTTTGTTAGCAATAATATACTGGAAAAAGTATTTTGCAAATTTTTAGGATTTTAGGATTATAATATATTGTTCTAAGATATTAAAATTTGTATAGTTTACTTGTTAACCAATAGATAGCAGTAGGTGTTTCTTCCTAATTTATTTGTCGTATATGTCAATAGATAGTGTTCAGTTATTACAATTACTACTCAAGGGATCGTCAATTTTGGTGTTAGTTGGTATAAAATTTTCATACTGATTTTATTCAATATTAATTTATAGGTATTTTTATTTTAGATGAATGAGGCATCATTATTTCACCAATTAATAAAATACTTAAAAATGCTGCCAGTTTAAGAATATTACAATTTTTGTGTCTATTTAATTCGCTAAATAAAGTTAAAAAAAAAAAAAGATTTCTTATTTAGTCTAGCATGATCTATTTGTAGTAATCTGAAACAAGTCTCAGGAAAAAAATCATTTTTTTATAGATATTAAACTTAATAGCAAATTGAAGGGATAAGCTGAGTGGTAGCGCGTTGGACTCACATGCGGAGGTACGGGTCCGGTATTGGATACTGTTGTTTGTAAACGAGAGAATACTGCACGGAAGCTGTGATCTGAGCAATGCAAGGAGAAGACTCCAGAGGGGAACAATGGTCATTCAGTCCGCAGTGTACTATCCCCTAACAAAATCTAAATAAATTTAATTAAACAAATATTACCCTGCACAACCTGGCCAACAAAGTTCTTTCTTTTGTTGCAAAGGAATTTTCACTTTATTCAACAATATTAATCAATCTTGCATACTGTTTATTCTGTAATGTCACAACAAAACATGTGCAATAATTCAATGCAAAAAGTTGAAGATCACCACGAGAAACTTCGTTATATATCGCATTTAGCTGATCGAAGAATATAACTACAAAGAATAAAAATTTTTTATTTGTAATTAAAAAGATTTAATTTAATAATTAAAAAGATGTTCTCTACTTTGTACCTAACTCAGATTGGATTTGTAAATTTTTTGCTGGTCTTTAATGACCAAAACTAATGCTTATAATTTTAGATTTAGCAAACTGGCATAACAAGTATACATAACACATATTAGGTTATCAGTTACGATATGTTAGATGTATAATGGGTATGATGAAGGAGAGAAATGGTTTTTGGTATTCGAAATCCTTTTACAACCAATGCAATAAATTCTGCAGTTGCACTTCCTCTGCAAATTCGAGAGAGAATTGTGGGTATTTAACTACCATAATGAAATTGAGAAAATTCAGTTGAAATTCATTAAACGAATATATAATATCGTTGTAATTTACACCGAACAGTTTTGTACGCCTGGAATATGGACTTGTCCCTTTAAAGGTTAAACTATTTAAAAGTATAGTATCCCTTGTTATAAATATACTTGGGATACCCTCAACACGCCTTCCTCGCATCTGTTTTGACGCTTTACTATATAGAGAAAGTCTTCCGTTTAATGACATTAAATACAACTGGGTCACTTAGTTTAAATCAATTTTAAGCTCCATAGGTGCTTTAGAAGATTTTTCTCAGTGAGACCCCGTTATTCTCAAATCTCAAATTAAAAATTTGGAAAAAATATTTCGAAACGACTGTTTATCTAAAGATATCGAATATGTAACGGATCGATGTAGATATAACACTTTGTACCGTCACATAAGCAGTTTGGGCATCGATGAAGAGCATTTTTAACTTGGCTTGTTTCTATCCGAAAAATTCGGTTGATATCCCAGCTTAGATTGGCAAAGCTGAGTAAGTCTATTATTTACTTCAACTCCTGCACCTATGTTTTTTGACAGCCTCAATATATGCACCTTATGTAAAAACAACGTTCCAGATTCCTTACTCCACTTCCTTCTCTCTTGTCCAGTCTTCGAACCTTCCAGATCACACATATTAAATAACTGAGTGGAAAAAAATCATTTAGTAAAGTGTTAAAACAGACGCACTTCCGGTTATACGATTTTTTTTTTTCAAACTCGGAATTTCAACAACATATTTAATTCTAATTAACATTATTTAGATGACAGAATTGTTTAATAAACTGAAATAGCACTTTAGATACAAACCTAACCCCATCTACCTCCCAAAAAGTGCCCTTAAATGAATTTTTTTGGAGAAATGTTTCAAATAAAAGTTGTAGCACTTTGTATGTGTAGTTGATATACTGAGTTTGTAGAAAATCGTCCGAGCCGTTTTTGAGAAAAAGGCAAAAAAGTAAAAAAAAAAAAAAAAAACTAGTAAAGTGGTACTTTCGGTAGAGGAATTTTGATAGATTACACACTGTCAGATCCCATGGTGAGACCTAAACGGAATATCAAGTTTCAACTTATTACGGTTTTTCGTTTTTGAGCTATGCTGTTCATATACATACATACACAGACACACACACAGAGTCCAGTTGCTAAAAACCACTTTTTTGGACTCAGGGGAACGGATATTTCCGGTGAAACTCGATATCCAAAATTTGAGGAGTAAAAGAAAGTAAAAACGTATTTAATTAGATGCATGAACATATTGTGTTGGCTTGGGTTAATTAATGACCAATATGAATGTATTAAGGGAAAGTTATGGCACTGTTTCATTCCAGAATTTCTTTTATTTTTATTGGATGATAATGACTTGGGGTGCCAACGCTAAACGAATACTATAATGGTGGGGGCAATGTGTTAGTAGTGTGGAGGGGAGTGCGATCTACTGTTTAGTAACATATGGACTTAATGCTTTTTTTGTTGGCCACATCCCCCCTTTTTATTATCAGTATTTCATTCATGAAAATCATTCTTACTATGAGGACATTGTATGAAAGTAGATCATATATATATATGTGAGTGGGTGGTTGTAATACTCGGGGTAGATTGTAAAGTATTGATCCATATATATATATAGTCAAACGAAAATGCTACTATATAACAAACTAAGCTCCTATAAAATCATGGCATCCTGATTAGGACGGCCTCCGGAGGTTAACCGTGGGCGACCTTTATAGCCGCCTCCAAGGCCCCTTAGGATATACCGCCCTTTTAATTCACCCTCACTACCATAATTCCCCCCCCCCCTTAGTTTTCCTAAAACTAATATTTATTACTTCAACCCCCATAACATTCATTTATATCTGTTTACAAAATGATCGTCATATATTTAATTTAGTTTATTACAAAAATATCATCATATATTAAATTTTTAATATTATTTTTTATAAAATGTGTATTTATTACTATTACAAAAGAAATATTACGATCTTGTCTTCATGTCAAAATTTTACTATTTTCAACTATCAAATGAAATATAATTTTTTTAAAATTCAAGAGAGAAAGAATGGAAAAAATAAGAAAAATTATTTAATTCTAAGAATAAAATCCCTTGAGAATAAATACATATATAAATAAAGAAATGCATAAAATTAAATATAAAAGACCTGGTACATAGTTGAATAGATGATAAAATGTAATAAATTAAAATAATTTTTTTTAAAAAAAAGAACAAAATGGAATAATTGCAATAAGTAATCTATTAATTTCTTTCTTAATTATTGAATAGACAAATAAATTAATATTAATATTGTTTGAAATTTAAAAAAAAACAACAATAAATTAGAAAATAAATAAATAAATATAACAAAGAAAAGAGTAGGGGAAAAAAGAAAAGAAGGAATAATAAACAAATAAAAACAAAGATATTTATTTTATAAATTAATAAATTTAAAATAAAAATTATATTTACAATAAAGAAAAAAAAAAAAAAAATTAATAATTTAGATAAAGGTATAGTGTGCTCTATTGTCAAGTAAAGTAAAAGTCTGATGGCTGTGGAGAAGATAGGAAAAGTAGAGAAGATTTGAAAGAATTTATTTTTTTAACAGATAATTTGGTAAAGAATTTAAGAGAGAAGCTGCTTGGATAAGGTAGGTTTTATGAGAAAGATTGAGGTATGAAGTGGTGTGGAATATGGATAATCTTAAAGAAATGATCTGCGTTTGGTTTAAAATGAAAGTGTTCGATAAAAAAAACTTTAAAACTGATGACTTATTGTCTCCTAAGTAATAGTTTTAAGTAGGTTTAATCTATTGCAAAACTTAAAGTGATACGGTGATCAAACAGCGTGGTCAAACATCATATAGTTTCATATTTAATTCTTTTGAAATTCCATTATTAACGGTACTACAATAATCAAAGTAAGGAAAGATTAATATAAGAAACAACAGACTTGTGAATAGATACAAATTACTTTGACTGCTTATTTAATGAGCAGAACAAAAAAAAAAATTATAAATTATTTACCATCAAAATTAAAGCATTATGAAGAAGAAAAATCGCAGGTAGCTCAGACTTGGTATTCTACATAAGATAAACTACATAAGGAAGAGTTCTTCCATATTACATCTGTGTGATAGAACCATGCATAATGCTGAAATAGTTCATTAGTAGAAACCATAACATTGTAACATCTCCAAAACTTCCCCTAAGGGGAAACACTTCTTAGGTAAACAAAAATGGGGGATGTGGGTGTGTAGTTAATATGCAAACATTAACGGAAATCTTTAAAGCCATTTTAGCAAAAAAAAAGGAAATACTGAGAAGAAAAACATCATCAAATTTGTATAGCTCGACAACTTATGTGTGACACTTAAAAGGCTGTTTAGCTCCGCCCATTGCCAAAGCTTTCTAGTACAGGTGACGTCATTTAAAACTCCGCCCACAGGTTTCACTACTAAGTTGCCGAGCTATACTTCCGGTTATTGGATTCTGACCAGAAATCTTTGTTAGAATCTTAGATTATACTAAACTGAAATATTTATGTGGTCTGGTTCTTAAGAATTAAAAGGGAAAATCGCTAGATGTTTAACTTGATATTTTATATTCATAGATGTGATATTAACTCCTTCAGGAGTTCGAATAAAACCGGATTGATAAACGTCATTTATCACTTGTCGACTTCATTTATTATCAGTTTTAGCTTTTTTTCTGGAAAAGTCCTTAACAATTTTCTTTAAGTGGCAAATTACTAACAAATTAGTAGTCTAACACCTATATTTTAAACCTTGTTTATTTATTTATTTCTTTTTGTATTATCTCATTAATCTAATCAAGAATTCGTCTAGATTAGACGAATACCTTAGAGAAGAACGTACACTTTGACAACCCCCCCGATACATCTCACATTCTTCCTGAATCATATATGACCAAAACGTCAGGACTATAGCAAGCTAATCCCCCAGGTTAGTAACCAAATTATAAGCGCCAAATTTTAGCGATAACATCTACCAATAAAAATTCGTGAAATTCGGTCTGGAGAGAAAAAAACAAAACAAGATGTATTCCTTCCAAAGTTTCTATAAAATTTATTATCTGTATACAAAATTTACAGAACGCCTGAAATGTTATTGATGTGTGATGTATTGTAGTAGCTTGTGGCGTGAGCGGTTTTGTAAAAGGCTTGTGAGTATATATGTTTAAGAGAGAGAAATATCAGAAATAAGAAGGTAGTCACCACTGCTAACAATAAATATATTCTATTAAAATAATAACTACAAGTTATTTGCAAAGAATGTATAAACTTATTAATATATTGTGGAACTGGCACTGACGCTAAGAGAGCGAAAAACAAGTGTTCTGCTTGAATGTCTACAACAGACTGTTCTTGTTTGAAAGCAGAATGCAGACTGTTCTTGAAAGAATGCCTTCTCTTGTTAGTAGAAATCTTCCCCTTTGAGAAGGGGTGCAAAGACAAAGCTACCAAAGTTCTGTGAACTCTTAAAGACAAAGCTAGCCACAGGTCCTTTGAACTCTTCTGTAACGGTAATCTTCTACCTGTATGTACCCTTTTTGCCAGCTAGTGTCTAGTTCTTCATAATTTTTATATATTTGAAATAAAATATATTTCTATATTTCTGACATCCATCTCACACCTTACACAATATACATTCAGAATACATTTTTGTCTTGAAAATGGGAATAAATTTATAGAAACGTTGGCAGGAATTCATCTTGTTTTATTTTTTTCCTTAGGCCGATATCCGAATCTCATGAATTTTTAATAATATATTTATATTCTAACGGCCGATAAACAACCAAATAATATTTAGGAACAATTTGCAAGCACATAACACATATCTTTTTATAGTACCTTAAGGAGTTTATTATTTCATAGAATTACAATATCTGGTATTTTATCCGTCGTAGCATGCATATTAATAGTGTTCCTGACCGGTACGCCCCCGTAGAGTGGAAGTGAAACTTCTTCAGGGATCTCGGCGTCCCTACGGTTTTCCCAGCCTCACTTATGAACAACACTTACACTGACATCACTGTAGCTAAGATGGCTGATGTGTGTAGAATAGAATGATGCAGGGGGGGGGCAAGACCCAGGCACTGCAGCCTCCCATTGAGGCTTATTGTGCCAACCCCTAAAACCTAGTGGAAGCCCCCTCTTCATGAGGTCCAAAACCTTCCCCACCAGTCCCTCCTGGAGCACGATTTCCTCCGGTTTCAACGTGCCGAAGATCTCGTACCTCAGTCTGCCGATTGCGACGCAATCAAACAACAGGTGAGAGGCCGTCTCCTCCTCCTCCTGACACAGTCTGCACAAGGGCTCTACATCCACCAACCCACCTTGTGTAGATGTTTTTTGAACCTGCCATGCCCAGTAAACAGGCCCGTTATTAGAGAAATCTGATACCTGCTTAGACCCAGGATGTGTCTGGTCTTCTTTCACACAGCCTGGCATGACCATTTTGCCGTGCTTTGCCCCAGTACTCAGCCTCCAGTATCGGTTATGTTCCCTCCGAGTCCAGTCTCTCAGAGCCGCTCTCACCATACTTTTGGCCACCCCTAGAGCAGGTTCCGGCCCAAGAAAGGGAGTATTCGCTCCCTCCCTGGCCAGTTGGTCGGCTATTTCATTTCCCATGATCCCCTTATGCCCAGGCACCCTTACTAGCCGTACTTTGTTGTGCCGGGATAATGCCTTCAGGGAGTCTCTACACTCCCTGCCAAAGGGGAGGTGATTCTGAACGCCCGAAGAGCATTCAGCGCAGCCTGGCTGTCCGAGAATTGATGTGTGTAACTATTTGGGTTTAAGCTCCATGCACCATACACACTTCACTAACAATTACAAATTGGTAAACTTTACAGACGATTATATTCTATATACAAACACTAACAACTGAGGGAAGCATACATGATCTTTGAGATCCCAACAGATCTGGCTGTATTCTCACTTTCTCTACAAACATCCTACATCCAACAATTAACGTAATGTAAAAATGCATACTAGGCAAAATATTTGTCAATTCGTGCAGGAAAAAAAGTATCATATGGGTACTTTCATACCACAGTTTTGTTTTTGCATATAATTTTTGTTTTTTTCAGAAAAAAAAAAGAAAAAAAAATTAAATGGATGAATAACATATTGAAAATTAATCCAAAATATAAAGGCAGGTTTATCGTTACTTTATTCTTTCTTTATTAACAAAAACAATTACTCCTCTCTCAAATATTGTTATTTAAATAGAAAAAACAAATAATAATAATAATTACTTGAAAACCTTGTGTTATTAAAGTTATAAACAATTAAAGTAATAAATACATAAAAAAAAAAAAAATCAATTTATACATTAACAGTAGTGCAAATAAAATGCAGCTGCGTTTTGTTTATTTTAGCGATCTCTGTCAAGAGTTGAAATTGAGGACACATCTCTCTCTCTCTCCCTGAAGAGCAGTGACAGGGATAAACTGTCTGGCTGGCAGTGTTTAAACAGATTGATTACTTTAGATTTAATATTCTTGCTCTAGTCCCTATTGAAAAGCTTTCATCTTACAAGTGTATACTTCTTCTCTCTTTACTAAATTCATTTAGTCTGTTCTTAGATTTTGTTATAATAATAATTACTATTTTTTTTTTTTTTAGAATTTTATTTAAATTAAATTCTTTCAGTATCATTGAAAATTATAGTTTCTTTTTTTTTTTTTTTTTAGAAGAAAAATAGCATTTTTATTGGAAACAAATTTTCCGAACAAAACTTCAAAAAAAGTTACATTTGGAAGTTTTGGGTAGCAGCCGATATATTACGGTTCTCTTTATAGTGTCATTTTAGAGCAATGTACGTTTCCAAGCAACAGTTGAGTGTTAAAGAAATCAATTATTTAGCAAAAATTCCAAGTTTAAAGAACATAAAGACTGTTATATATATGTGAAAATTTTGGTATAGAAATAATTGTGGTGAATATTTTATACCAGAATTGAATCTAGCCTGCCAGAAGATGTATTTTACTACAATATTTTATTTATTTATATATGCTTATTGTCATTACATTTTCATATAAGATATTGCACACAATCAGTCAAATTGCACAGTTGTAATAGAATCCGAAGAGAGGGATCTTCAAAGCAGAGAGAGAAACACAAAATTGAGAATCTCATTCGCTACTTAAACCAAACTAGAGTGCGAGACTCTGAATATATACAGCTGCGCTAGCCCTACAGAGCACAGACGTTAGAACAGTTTATACAGCAGTTGCAATGCATCGGCAACCAACTACTATTCTTCTCTTTACTCTCACTTTCTCTACAAACTCACGCTACTTAATTTCTATTTACGTGGAAAGTCCTGGCAGCCTTGTGTCTCTAGTTAATTGTACAGTGTTCAACATTCGTTCTAGCTTATTTCTTAAAAACCCTTCCTCACTCATTTCTCTCCTTTCAAATCTAGGTGAAAAGAAGATAATAAAATAAATAGAAGTCATTCAAAAAAATAAATAAATAAATAAAATCTTACTATAAATTAACTAATATATAATAAATTAGATAGACAAAATACTAAAAATTCTATTAAGAATAAGGTAATGATTACTTTCCCCGTGTCTTATTTCTAAAAATAACTGGAACTTTCGGTCTATTGCAATCACAATTTTATTATTAAATCGGGTGCCTGTATGGCTTTTATGGGACCTAAGCCTATATGGCTTTTATGCCCCCGATGCCACCCATATCGTCCCCTTAAATAGTCTCCCCCAGTAACCTACTGGTCAGTCTACAAAATCCCAGCATATCCTTTAACTCCAACTCGCCTAAGCATTCCTGCGAGTGTGGGGCCCTCCCAAATACGCTAAACCTAGTACCAGCGAAACGGGAGCATTGACATAGATAGTGATACACCGTTTCCCAGACTCCGTCATTGCAATTCTGATAAGTGGGACTAGACGTCCTCCCTATGTTAAACAAGTGACTAGACACCCAGATGTGTCCAGACACTACCCCCACCAAGGTCCTCAGACCTGTCCTGCTGAGGGACAGGAGGTAAGCCGAAATTCCCTGCTAAAATCCTTTTATAAATCTTTTAGCTTGGAATACCCCTGCATGTCCCCCCAGCATTTCTCCAAAACTCTCGTCTCCCAAAGTCTAATAGGTAATCACAATAGTGATTTACATTTCCTAAGAGTCCTACGTAGTTTGGATTTCTGTCAATCAGCCTTGTAAAGATTATTTTACTATAAAAATATTTCTGGGACTTAATCAACGAGGGTAACTTAGTATTTTCATTAATTTGGTTTTAAACATGCTATTTAGATCAATATTGTTAAAATGTCTATTTGCTAAATCCATTATCCTGTTATAAATGAGTAGTAGTAGATATCGCTAGCAGGAGAGAAATATTGTTAAAACAATCGGTTGTAGAAGGTGGAAACAGATGGGACATTGAAATTCAGATATTATAATTATTTTGAAGGGTATATAATATTGTTGAGAAGACCAAAAAACTGTGTTTCTTCTAACTTTGGAGGCCGAATACAACTAACGTGTTCAGGACGGACAATAAAACATTAAAGATAAATTAATGGAGTCGAAGTGGTAAAATCACAAGAGGATCTATGTAAAAGCCCAAATAATCTATAGGCTCATTTACAAATGGGATCTATCATAATGTTTAATGATAATTTAATATCGAGCCCCACTCTGAGATTTAGTTTTCTTAGAATAAGAAATAACAAAACATTTATTTAAGTTTGTATTCCCACTATTGTTTTGTTTGCACTGAGTGTTTAGAAAATTTTGATGAGTGTTACAATCGTCAATATTGAATATTGAGCAAAATAATTTACGATATCCGCAATCATGACTCACCTAACTGATTGTTGAAAAAAGAACAAATCGTTAATATAGAGAAGAAATAAAATTTGACCATGGTGTGAGCCTTGAGATACTCCTAAATAAACAGACTTAATTCCAACCCTTTGTGGGCAATTGTTTGTAAAAAGCTCTTGAACCAAAGAAGCTTTGCATCAATAAAACTATACTACACTTTTAATTTCGATCGAGGTTTTCTATTTGTTGTATTTCCTGGCCTGACGTAATACTCTTAAAACTATTAAACCATCTATGGGTTGCTTTAATTTTAGAATTTCCCAACAACTTCTTTGAACGTTATCCACAAATAACCGGAAGTTAAGTACTCATGTCGTTCGGATAAGACATTACAATCTTTTATTGTTAAGTAAGTAATGTCGCCCAAGCAGGAAATACTCCTCCAATACTAACATATGCCAGTCTAAAAATTCTAAAAACAGCCTATCTTTTTTATTCTGCAAAAGTGACGGATAGGTGTATGGTATCCATGTATTTGAGGGGGAAAGGGCGGAGTTGTTTTTTATCTGAACAAAATATCTCAAAAACGTAAAAAGCTGAAATATATCTCAAAATGCAGTAAGCTGAAACGATGTTCCATTTAACTATCACCACCTCTTCTATTATGAAGATTTTCGTAATATCTGTCTACCAGAAGAGCAACCTTTCTGAATATGATATTTTTTCTTGCAGTTTTCATTAAACTTCATATTCTATCAACACAAATAAATGCCTATAGGTTTTATTTGAAACATTTTTCGGGGCAAATTGATTTTTTTCTGGGTTTTAGGGTGTAGTAATGTTAAGCTTTTTTCTGAAGTACCTGTTTAATACTTATATTGTATGGTTCTGCCACCTGTTTAATATTAAGATCTATTAATAGCATTGCTAGAATTCCAAATTTGTATCTCTAATTAAAGTTTCAGCGATTTTTCATTTTTCAGTTTTGCTAAAGCACCCTGTTCCGAATCATTAAAGTTTCATAGGATCCGAAGAGCGTGGAGAAGCACATAAAATGAATCAAATTTAGACACGCCCCACCGAGGCCAGACTAGGATGGGACAGTTTGATTCATATAAATAGAGCGAACAGCAGTACAGTTGGCGACCAGTTTACCTTCTTATTACTCAGCCAGTCTGTTTCTTTATATTTCTCTCGCCACCTAACTTCTATTTAACTTTGTAAAGTTCATGTAATTTGTGTGTTCTTTTTATTTTACAGTATTCAGCATATCATCTAGTTTATTTCTCTAAAATCCATTCTCTCCCCTACTCACTTCCATTATACACACACACAAAATACTAAATTCTAAAAGTTACTTTTTTGTTATCAAGTAAATTTTTACCACAAAACAACATACATTTGCAATGAAAATTTACTTTCCAAAATTTGATACAATTACGCCATCTTAAAGTAATAAATGTAAAAAAAAAAAGAAGCCTAAATTATGGATAAGAAGTTTACGTATTGTCTTGTTTTGTAGATAAGCACATAGTGAGGGCTGATACGAATATTGCTTAGCTGATTTAGGTATTCAAGTTTAAAATTTAGTTTAGAATATCAGATGTAAATTCAGGTTAGGTCTGGATTTATTAGGTCAAAGTGTAATGCAAGCTAACTAAAAGAAAAAACTATCATTTCATTAAACAGAAAGTAATGAAACTTTTATAATTTAAAATGGTGGACGTTAAAAATAAGTAGCCATAGAAATGTTATATCGGAAACCTAACCTAAAAATATATAAAATTTAACAATGTTTCAGAAGTTTAAAAAGAAAACTAAAAGTTTTTCTAGTTACAAATTACTAAGAACAAAATCTTAGGAGGAAGTTTTAATTAAAATAGAGCTAACAGAATCGAAATTGATAGCGTTGCGTCTAACATCTATTTGGATACACTGCTGTTGTATATAGTTAATTTATGGCGTAATTAGTTTGGATTCTCTGTCTACAATATTAAAATGATGTGAAGAAATAACAATTTGTGTTGTCCCCTCGCTTCCGTCTCTTAAATTTGATCAGCATTTGAATTATAGCCGACATTAACCAAACTTTTTACTTTAGTAATATTTTATGCTGTACAGAAAGTTACTCTACAAAGTAACTAAATAATAAATATAATGAGATGGTAATAAAAAGGATATTTTAAATAAAATTTGGAATCATTTATTTTTTAATGGAACATTAAAAGAATGAAAATAAAAAAAAATTAATTAAATTAACTTCTTTCTCATTTCTGTGAGAAAGAAAAAAAAAAATTTCTGGAAACTTTGTAAGGTAATAACATTAGGAATATTTAGGTATTTTCTCAAACTTCTTTCTAAAATTAAGTTCAGTAAAAGAGTTACAGAATGAAGTTATTAAAGTTTCTTTAAACAAATTATACTCGTACATAAATCTACTGAGGAAATTCTATGCTAAAACGTTTATTAATTAGAACTTTAACTTACCATTTCTGTTTTTTTTTTTTGTGCAAATTTATGCTATACTATTACTTCTACTACTTTTCTAAGGTTTAAATTGCTTCTATTTCTGGTAAAAATAGAACAATTCTTACAAGAAGTAAAATTAGAAGTCTTTACTTGGCCAGCAACCACTACACATTTAAATCTAAGATGAGGCTAGGGAGATTGTCATCGACTTATTATTAGATTATTAGAGACCTCATGGCAACAAAACTTTTGGTGTAAAGAAACCTGATATGGGTGAAATTTCATAATCGTTAGAAATCTGCCTACTGCATTCCAATTTCTAATGCTTATGTATGGAGCGCACTGCAAAATGTTCATAATTATTTGCCAGAGCCAAGCCAATTATTGATATATTACTTCCCTTTATTGATGGAAAATTTACCATCAGATTAAGATTAAGTATAATCCTCTTCATCACTTTTTTTTTGGGTGGATGAGTCTTTCCGGATATTTCTTTCCGGTGAGTAACGCTGCGAAGGCTCACGGAAATTCTCACTACACTGGCCTAGCACAATGACAATATTCACAATTTCACTCCAGGTGAACGTTACTTAACTTATAATTATAATGCAAAGAATGTGCATAGTCTGATTATGGAAAATTAGAAAAGAAAATAAAGAGTTAATAAAACAATAATAACTTCAAAGGGGGAAGGATTAGCTAAGTGGTTAGCACGTTGGACTCCCATGCGGAGGTTCCGGGTTCGATCCAGTGCTACCCTTACATTTTTTCTTCCTAGGAGCCTTTGCAGTTCACTGTTCGGTGATGGACAGGTTGTCTGTAGCCGCAGTGCACTGAGAAGTCTCCGGGCGCTAATGAGCATATATGTTAAAGCGCCTTAAATTTAAAAAGAAAAAATGTTAAACCTTGCTCTCTAAATAAGTTTCTTGTCACGGTTTTTGAACCAAATATATCAATAAGCTTATGATTAATATTTCATAGTGCAAATCCTTAAAATGAGTACTCTCTGCTGTCCTGCTGAGCTCCTCTTCTATATTAGCTTATTAATTAGTGTATAGGCAGTTAATTAGTTATTTTAATTGTTGTGGTGGTTGGTTCCGCAGACTTGGAAAGCATCAGAGATATTTTCCGTGATACCCTGCTTCTTTTCGTAGTCATCGACCGGTTTCGGGCGTTCGCCCATCATACGGATGTTTTTGTTAAACAGTGTGATAACATAGACTTGCACAGAGTAAAACAGTGATAACACTCAACAAAACAAAACCACTGGTGTGAAGAAACCTGATATGGGTGAAATTTCATATTCTTTAGAAATCTGCCGTGCTGCATTCTAATTCCTTACGCTTATGTGTGGAGCACACTGCAGAGTGTTCATAATTATTTGGCCAGAGCCATGCCAATTATTGATATATTACAACTGAGTGTATCAACTGTTTTAACACTGTTTATCGGCCGGCTTAACGTCCAACTACTAAATTATGTGTCGTTTATGAGGGCGGAAGCATCTACACTACTATTAACATTTTTTAAACGAATATAAAAATTTAGCAGTTCTATGCGAGACTCGAACTGGGGACCTCCCAGTTACAAGTCCATGCTCATAACCATTACACCAACGCCTGCCGTCTGATCTCTCTGATGTTCTTTTTAAGTTTTACTGGATATCAACATGTATCTTCACCTTCTGAGTGCAACTAAAAGGAACGTTTAATAAAGATGCCAAAAATGAAGAAAATTTGGCAATTAATTATAATTGTAAAAAAAATTAATTGAAAAAAATCGTTCGTCGCAAAAGGTGAAGGAAGTTCTATGAGAGAGAGATTTACTAATTACTTCTGTTTTTAAGAGAACCAACGTTGAAGAAGATATGTATTGTTAAGTGATGGGGTTATGGCCGGTTAATTTAATTAAGAATATGAAATGGAAGTATTATAACAGATATGTTAATATTATCTACAATTTATAGAAAAATACTAGCATCATTTGTTTTCAAATTTAGAAAAAAAATGCCTTTTTTTTCATATTTATTTAATTATCAGCGTTCTTCCTTCGACTCATATACAGGTTGTCAACTATACAGAATAAAATTTGGAAATAATTAAAATGTTTTACCTTATCTATAAACTGATAACCATAAACTGCTGCAATCAATTGTGCTACCTGCGGTCCGCCAGTAATTTTAGCAACCCAAAGATCTGGATCATTTAGTGAATAAGTTGCCACCATGTAGAATATTGATGCACAAACAGCAACAACTTTCGACCATTCCATTCTGTAATTACGTATAAAATATATAATATATATTGAGGTTTGGACACACAAAAAAAAAACTCTTTACAAATTTTCACCGACGTTTCGGCAAAATATTTATTGCCTTCTTCAGAGTCTGTACAAAGTTTATGATACAAAACAGAAAAAAAAAAAGAAAACACATAAATATAAGCTTAAAATAAAAATTTTCAAACAAAAAAAATTTTTTTTTTTGTCCTTATCATTACTATTCATTAGATCTCCCGTCTCTTACTTGTTCACAAATGTTCCCATTGAAGAAAGTTAGAAAAATTATAAAAAGAAATTTTCATGCTCCAGAAAATGAAACTAATATCCCTCTTCAAAAATTCATCACTCTGCTATCCCATTGTTGTAAATCAGGATATTTTAAATATAATCAACACTTTTACTAACAAATCTTTAGTACAGCCATGGGAAATAGCCTAGGACCTATTCTTGTGGATTTTTTTTTTTTAAATCTTTACTCATGCTACAATCAGCACGATAGCGCTAATCATACAAAGAACATAAATACAAAATGAGTGGAGAAGCTACCCAATTGGTAACACTCCAAAATTATACATAATCACTATTGGCTCTCTTCACTTGAGAGGAGATCACGAGGCCATTGCGCGTTTAGACGTCTAGGAGGGTTATTAGGAAGTGTTCGGAAAGACAGGTGTTGAAATAAAGGGTATGTGTGAGTCTGTAGGTTAATATGGAATTTCCTGTAACGGGTTTGGGTGACTTGAGCAATTAATACTATATTAAGAGACATAAAAAGAGCGTTTACAATGTTACGGTGTGACGTAACGTCATATTTTGTACAAATAATTGTAGTGAATAAGTAAGTATAGCACACACACACACACACACACACACACACATACAGCTACCAAAGAAGCGAGAGGAGTGGGGCGACCTGGACAGCGGGGTCTTGAGAAGAGTGGGGAAGAGAGTGCGGCATACTGTGTTGAGGGAGAGCACGAGGTGCTTCAGGCCGGCCGGCGCTAAGGAATAAGTTGTATGTTGACTGATGATAACTTCAACTTAAATGGACTTATTCAACTCACGTAAAACCCCACTAAGCGAATGAACTTCTGCAGCGGACTTCATCAACGAACACTACAGGTGAATGTTGGCAACACTTTCTGTAAAACTGCCCTAACTCAATTGTGGCTCCTGGACTCACAAAAGAACCCCAATCCCACATCTATCGGTGTTGTGTGTTGTGTGCATATATAGAGTCAGAGACATTTGCATTAACATTTGGTTATTTTGTATTTTATTTTTTTATTTCACGTATTTTGTACGCATTAGTATTTATTTTCACTCTAGGAGGTCTCCATATAAGTTTCTTAAATAGAATGTTAATTAGTATGCGCAGGGAAATTATTATTGTTATTTGATAAGATTGAAATATTGTTTGTCACTAAATCAATGAAGTGTTATAACTAGGGAACGGATTCGTATGTATTTACATATTTTTTTCTAGGCAATTTACAGACGTTTTTCAACTAGAAGTATTCATACTGACACTTTTTAAGCCGTTTGAGTCTACTTTTATTTCACATATTTCCACATATTTGGATGTTATCGCATATTTATACATATTTGATCAAAATAAATAAATATTTCTACATATTTAATCAAAATATGTACATATTTTTTCATATTTTTCATTTTGGGCATATTTTCATAATTGGGAGGTGGTTGACAGGAACTGTGAACCACAGACTGTAGGGCTGTGAATCACAGTGGGTACAATGGTTATTGTAATTTACACAGAATGCTGCTAAACAGTGACGGGCACTTGTTAGTTCTTTGAAGTTGTCTGACGTTGTCTGTTCTTTCAGCTCGTTCGTTGAAGTGTCCAATTCACATCTCGAAGACGAAGCAGTAGCGATAAATACTGCCAAGTTTTTATTCGCGAAACCTAATTTAAGGAACGACCTTGCATTCATTTCTGACAATTGCGTATTTCTTGCACAAGCCATTACCCAACTTGAGTCCCAAAGTGTTCGACTGACAGAAAACGTGTCCAACGTTAAAAAAGTCATCGAAAAGGTGGAAGGAATACCTGGGAGTAAGGGAGATCTGATCAGATCAAAACTGGTAGAAGTACTGAGCAAGAACAAAGGGTGGGAGACCATCTGCCAGATTTCTGATATTATCAGTGGAACAGAAGTCACCTCAGAACATCGTGTACCCTTTACAACCAACGAGATAACTTCTTTCAGCAAGGCACCTATAACATCTGTAGATGTTGAACGATCTTTTAGTCGCTACAAGTCCATCTTACGCCCAGATCGTCGTCACTTTACGTTCCAACATTTGAAATTTCATGTGGTTGCAAACAATTTCGAAGAGTGAAGTTTTCAAAATTGAAAATTTAACACATCTTTTTATAAATAGTAAAAATGTTCTTTGTTGTATAAATCATTATAACTTGTAAAAACAAATTATTTTGTTCCTAATAAATTATTATAAATTGTAAAAATGTTCTTTTCTTGTATAAATAATTATAACTTGCCCCAAAAAAAAATTCCATTTTCATAAAAAAAAATGTCCATTTTACTTAAATATTCCAGAAAATATTTTAAGAAAATCACATATTTTCCACATAATTGACGAAAATAAATGCATATTTTAATTAAATATTTGGCATTTTTAAATACATAAAAATCCGTTCCTTAGTTATAACTAATCACTCTCCGCTCCCCGTCCTCTCCTGCCCCACCCGCTTAACTGCTCCATCTCTCCTGACAGTCACAACGGAGGATTCTGGATTGTAGGGATTAGAGTCTTTGGAGATTTGAGCGTTTGGTTGAACCCCATAGTCCTATCCCGTACGCCCAGATAAGCTTTAAAATAAATATATAAATTAGTCTTTTGTTGTCTAGGGAGAGTTTAGATCTGTTGTCCAGTACTCTTTTAAGTTGTCGAAATTAATTCAAAATTCTATAAAAAAAACTATCTTTTACAATTCCTTTTTTCTTCAAATATGTTGATGACTGTTTAACAGCTGTCCCTAAAGGATATATCCATACCATCCTGAATACCTTTAATACATACCATCCTCGCTTACAATTTACACACGAAATAGAAATAGATAATAACATTAATTTTTTAGACACGACGATTATCCGTAAAGAAAAATGGTTGTCTTATTACGAACTGGTTCATGAAATCCATACGATCTGATAGATTCCTCAATTTTCTTTCAAATACATTCATATAATCAGAAAATCAACTTTGTTAAATCCTTTTCCAAACATGTTCTTTATCTTAGCCATCCCTGTTTCCATATATGGACAACAAATTAAAATTATCCAATATATTTAAAAATAATGGCTATCCACTCCACATAGTACAAAAAAATATTAGATCAACGATCCACAGATAGTATGACCAACCAAATTCGAAGAAAATCGGGAAACCGGAAGTGTATTTTTAACGATAGCTTATTTTTTTTTCCCCCAATTTTCTGCGTTTTTCCCGACCAAATACGAACGAAACATGGAATTTTCTTTAAACATACTTTCCTATCTACAGGTTTATGTAAACGTATCACTTTTATTTGAAATATTTTGCTGATAAAATTGATTTCAGGTGGGTTATTGGGAGGAAAGCTGAGAGAGGAGCTTGACTCAAAAAGTTTTGTTTTACTAAATAATATTGAAGACACTGAACAATTTTTTTTTTCTGGATTTTACCCACCAGTCTAACAATTTTTACAGCAAACCCACAATATAGGTCTAATCATATTCTTCTATTCCCTTATGTCACTTTTAAAATAAATACCTATTCACAAGGCACCAACAAACAACTAAACACATACATATATACAACTAGTTTCACAACAAATTAAATAGATGAACCTCCTTAAGAAAGTCTTATTGATATTGCCCTCATTGTCTCCTAATACATCTGTAAGACTGGTCGGTAAATTTACTTTTCTCCGCGCGTTTACATATTTCGAACATTCCAATAGAATATGCGGGACCGTTAATTTCGTATTGCAAGCGCTGCATACCGGCTGAGGTTCTCTTCGGAATATGGGGCTGAATAAACTGAACATTTAATGACTGAACTGATGACATATGACTGAATATTTAATAAACATTCCAAGATTGATGGGAATTTGTCGATAATAATTATATTAGTAGCATTAAGAAAAACCATTAATCAGCTGCCAATTCCAGCAAGTCCCTTTGCTTGATCATAGTTTTAAGTAATCGAAATAACTCAAAATATGTATTTCTAGTGAAAACGTGATTTCAAAATTTGTCTCTACAGTTGTTGGAGAAAGTAAAAAAAATTTTTAGCGAAAGGTCTCTAAAAGTTGCAAGAAACTTAAACTTTACGTTGTTATTAAATTTAGGTTAACCAAAACATCCGAGTTAGGGTTGTTTTTTCAAAATTATTCAACCAGGGGTGCGACGGTATTTACAAATATTTAGTTCAACATTTCTTTTTTTGAATCATTCTGAGAAAAATGGATTTTGTGGGTTACAATAACAGCAATGACTCAGACTTTTCTGTATAGCATCAGAGACATTTTCCTTGATAGCGTGCTTCTTTTTCTGGTCATCGACCGGTTTCGTGCGTTCGCCCATCATCAGGATGCGTTTGTCACACAGTGTGATAACACAGACTTACACAGAGCAAATTCAGTTTACACAATGACTAGTCTTTTAAATTTATTTCAAAACTAAACTCTTAAACTAGTTCACTAGGGGTAGGGTGGTGATACATGAGTGGCAAAAGGAATACGAGTTTGAGTTTTTAAAGGGGGCATATTTTTCTTGAAATGGAAATATCCTACACGTGGGGGTCTAATCTTAAACTCCGTTGTAGAAGGGAGATTCACTTTATATTTAACTATTTATACTATCTTATTATTCTGGTTATTTATTTATTTATTTATAACAGCGTGAAATAATACTGCTTTATTTATACAGCGCGAAATAATACGTCATCCGTGTGCTGCTGTGAAATAGTCACTGACAAGAAAGGATAGATTACGAGTTGTATGATCGTAAGATAGTATAGATTTTTTTTTCTAATACCAAATCGTGATTGGCGTTCAGCCATTTGACTTCGAGCAGTCCAATATAAAATAGATCGATACTTATAGTAATCAGTCTGCCTAATTGGCAGTTGTCGAATGTCTAAAAGAGCTTGGCACTCATCTAGGTGAGAGCCAGTCATGTTCCCAACGCCACACAATACACAGGTAGGGCTGTTCACGACTCCAATTCGGGCAAGTTGAGCCTGCAG
Organism: Triatoma infestans; assembly: GCA_011037195.1. Lineage (NCBI taxonomy): Eukaryota > Metazoa > Arthropoda > Insecta > Hemiptera > Reduviidae > Triatoma > Triatoma infestans. The sequence goes on from JAAEAF010003564.1 coordinate 43,685, forward strand.
GTAATCGTGTCCAGTGGCTAGTCTGAAACAGGCAACTAATTCGTTTCTGGGGAGGTTATGGGGAATTCCTCCTCCCTGTTCAAGCAGAACCCTCCACCTTTTTCCTTCTGCCTGCCTTTCAGAACTCTCTATCGCCTCGGAGTTAAATTTATGACGTAGGAGTCTTTTCGTTGTCGCGTAATCCAGGGGAGCTTGCGGTTGATCTTTTAGCGATCCAGTTTTTGCAAGTCGATCTGCTTCTTCATTACCTTGGATACCACAATGGCTGGGTATCCACTGCGGGCATATATCCCAACCCAAGGACAAAAGTTCTCCTATAAGCATTTGTGCTTCTAAAACATCGTACGACTCACTACTCACAAGGCTGGTTAAAGCCTGAATGGCTGCTTGTGAGTCAACGAACAAAACTGCTTTCTTTATTGCCTCATTTTGGAGCGTTTTTAGTGCTAATAGAACAGCTTTTACTTCTCCGTCAAAATTCGAACAAAAACGTCCCACCGGTTCGGCGATCTGGAAGTCAGAAGTAGTAAGATAGTATAGATAAACAAATAATATTTTTGTTAAACTAAAATGATCAAAAGAAATAAACGATGAGCAGGTTGTTTGATGACATTAATCATATTTCGCATTTCATCCTTCATAATTCACACACGCCATCCACGCACGCATGTATTCCTTATGTGGGTAAATATCGGTTCTTTACATGCCTAAACATAACAAATTTAAACTATCTTAAATGCAGACTTTTTTATAAATATATCATTCAGAAAAATTTGAAAAATTATATAAGTGTGTTAGCGAAGCTTAATGTAACGTTATTTTTTTCTCTCTTGCATACATTATTTACATATGTACACCTTAAAGCAGTTATAATTGGTATATACAGACTAAAGAACTAGCAGATTTAAAACTATAAGTAAAATCTATTTGGTTTTTTAAACTTAAAAACTATTTGGTTGGGTTTTCCGGTGGGTTTTGTATTGTTTATTGCTTGTTTCATTGTTATTGTGAGAAGAGGGTTTTGAACATTTCTTCATTTACGAAGTTTGTCTGTTCATTTATCAAGTTTTGTGTCTTGAGTTTATACAAAAATAATTTAAAAAAAATCCAAATCAGTAAAGTGATATTTCCGATCGACCAGTTTTGATCGAAACTTTATTGTTTCGGTTTCTTGTATAGTGCTATAGCAATATACTGTGGATATTATACTAATTAAGTAATCATAATATTAGTTAAGTATGTTGTATTGTCGTCATATTTTATAAGAGCGACTTCATTGAATGGTTTGTTACTTTCTTGTTACTCTGTTTGTAAGAAAAAAAATGTTGAGTCCGAAAATAAGGTTTTTTAGAAATGTTTTTAGAAAAAGGATAAGTTTGTGTTCATAACTCAAAAACGTAAAATCGTGAAAACTTCAAACTTGTTAATTTATTCTTAGAATTCTATCAGGAAACCGAAACAATAAGGTTTCGATCAAAACTGGTCGATCGGAAATATCACTTTACTGATTTGGATTTTTTTTAGTTTTTGTTATTTTTTCGATAATGGTGCCAACAATTTTCTCTTAAACTTGGTATACTCGTACATTAAAAAAAACTATAAATTATATTTGAGACATTTTCGGACAAGAACCAGTGTATTCAACATGGTATGGCCGTTGGCTTTAATTTACCACGTAATACACCGGATTTCATAGTTTATTTAGAAAGTGACATGACACCTTCATATGTATATACTGTCCTTCTTCACCTAAAATATATCCGCAGATGCATTAATTTACCGCCAGAAAGATATCCTCATATATTAATCAAAGAAATGATTAGGAAAAAAATGTGTATGTATAAAGAAAGGGAATGTTTTTGTCAGAAGTATAATATCTCTATGGATGAAATGTTTATTGTGGATACTAACCTAAGCAAATAGTTGAAAGAGTTAGGGAAGTACTAGTGACAGAATACCATTGTAAAGCACAAACCAGCCGCAATCATCTCTTATATAAAACTGTGAATACTAAGGTCTGTGTTTTAAAGTGCAATCTTGATGCTATAGCCATTAGCTGGATTATAAAATGCAGGGGCGAACACTTGTACAGTAAATAATAATTATTACAGATACGATAATGACAAAAAAGTTGTGTTCTCTTTATAATTTGGGTTGTAATGAGGATGTCTTTCATTTTGTAAGGGTTTGTTCCCTATTTTGAAACCTTTTAGGCTTGTACATTTTTTTAACACAGACCAGTTGGATGTTGATGTATATAATATCTAATGAAAGGAAATTGTTTGAGCCTGGTATCTTATTGTAAACAGGCCTGGTCTTACAGATACAGAGGCCTGGTGATTGAATTTAATTACTAATGTACAATTCACAAATCCTACTCTATTCTTGGACACGTATACCTATACTTTTATGTAATTGTATTTTTTGTTTATTTAATTTAATATTGTTTTTATTGTATGGTTTATAGTCACCAGTTGTGTATTCATACTGTATCGGAATTTTTCTTGTTACTGTATTTTTTTACTATTGTGGATCTATGCATTGATACTTTTTTATATTGCAATCTAATTTATTTACAACAACTTCCTCAGACGGTCATACGACCATGAGTATGTCTGTAATCAGGATTTTATTATATGCCAATGTATTGTTAACAATTTTAATAAAGACTATTATTATTATTATTATTTGAGACATTTTTTCCGAATAAGATTTAGGGAGAGTTTATGTGATTAGTCTTTCCTCCGAAATTCTCCTTTTAGTATAAAAAAATGTAATACATTTATCTAATATTAATTAGAACGAAATGTATTGCCAAAAATTCCGTGTTTAAAGAAAAATCGATTAACTGGAAGTAAGCCCCGATAAAGATACCCGAGTTTCTTTGAACTTATTACTCATGACTAATATACTTAAGACCTAACAATTAAGTTTAAAACATTTTTTCTCGAGTAAGTAGATGTTTTTTTTTTTTGTCGAGAAAGTAAGTATTTCATAGAAATATTTCCCAGTTTTTCACAATTTTCTCGCATCGATTTTCTTTAAACTTTTAATATCAACTGTAGTGTAAATATGTAACAGTTTTATGTAAAGTTTTTGTAAACTAATTTTATGAGCGTTTTGGGAAAGATGCTGTTTATTGCTCATACTTAGGCTTTTATCTAAATATATCATTTCCATATAATTTACTATCTCCATCTTTATGTTAAGGGCTACTAAAGATTTAGTATGAATTGTTAAATTTTAAAGAAAATGTGATATTTTATCGAAGAGAAAACGTAAAGTGTTTCAGTAATCACGTATATATTAATATTCATATTTATATATTTAAGCAAAGTATATCCATATTGCGCACTTACCTTTGGTAAAAATTAATAAAATAAAATATTAATATAACAATAAATATATGTATACAAAATTTTTAAAACTTCTATAAGATTAAAAAAAAAAATAATAATAATAATAATAATTATATTAATATCCGAGAAGTAACAAACACGAAAGGGGCACTTTTCTAGAAAGTAACCAGAGAACCACCCTAATATAAGCGGGAATCTCTGGCACAAAGCGCTCCTAGCGGACAACAATAACTATAAAAAGCAATTACATCAGGCACCCTAGGATTTGGTTGTCTTTTAAAATGTCACTTATTTTTTTTTTTTTATTTCAATTAAAGTATGTAATCAGTAATTTCAATCTATTTAAAAGGACAAAACAAGTAAATAAATCACTAATTTATTAACTATTATAAGTGAATTTATTACTTTATTTATTTAATTTTTTTTTTTTTTTTTTTTTAATATTTTTAATTTTCTTATGTGAATGCCAATTTACTTTCTTTTACTGTGACGTCAAATGTTCAAATTTATGTTTATATCGTAAATAAATGTTATCAGGGTCGCTACATAAAAAAAAAAAAACACAGTCTATATGTGTGTTTGTGTGTGATAATAACAAAATAACTCATAAAACAGAACAATCTAATGCTCAAAAATGTATATCGATTAGTTCTATTTGTATTCGATCCGGACATGAAGGTTTCAGTCAAAATCTGTCACCCGGAAATAGGACTTTACTAAATGATTCGTTTCAATTAAACGACATAGTTAGTTCACCATCCTCTACTTTATCCTTCATTTTCTAGGAATGACTATAATAAAATTCTCATTCTATTGAAGAATTTTTTTTTTTTTTTTTTTTATTAATTTCCATAACAGTATAGCGATCAGATCAGGATCAGAAATCTCTCCTTCATATTACAAGACTATCTAAGAAACAGCAGGCTTTATTATATGATAACGGAATGCCCCAGATTCAACGATTCAGCCATTTTTCTTGGTACGTATAATCTTATTTCAGCCTTGGCGCTTCTCTCCCCCTTTCTTTGGTCCTGAGCCCGAGTTGTTGGTGTGTCTTTTGACACATGTCTGTCAGGCTTCCAGTTATGCGACAGCTTCATAACATTCATCCCTATGGATGAGCTCAATGAGTTTTAGACAGCCCAAGATGCTCATTATGGGTCCAGATAGGGCTATTACTGAGATGTTGCTGTATCTTTCACGGACCTCTCTCAGGCAATTGGTGGGATCCCTTACTTGGGCATTGTGGTTTAAGAAAACATATCTATGTAATAGGCTCATGCTAGACCACTTTTGTAGAGTTTGTGTGACAGAGGAAGAAACGTCCATTCCATTTTATGACAGATTGTATAGGTTGGGAGGAAATTAGTTTCAGAACATTTGGTCATAACAGAATGTCTGTGGAAGAGCTTAGGCTATTTCACTTTAAGGTTACGGTCCGATTTGTTCTGATAGCAATGAATCTTAGGACGGTTAGACACGCGGTTGGATTTTTGTTCGAGCCGAATTTTTGTTATTGTTTTTCTTTGAGGTACCTATAAGGGCTTAATGGGGCTTTGATCCCTCCCCTCAGACTTACTATAGTAATAACTCAGGTTTCATATTCAGAATTAAATTGGCTATTTTATATACATTTGTTCTCGTAAGAGATATATTACAGTCCCAATATTAAAAAATCTGGTGTGAAACACTCACACAACTTTCTCTTACTCCAGTTCTCAAAATTATAATTGACAAATTTTATAGTTTGTGTACCAAATTTAATGAATTTTGCCGAAAACTGAAAAAAAAACTATTCAGTAAAAGCGCACTTCCGGTTTACTGATTTTCTTCACACCCGGAATTTTGGCCAACTATTTATTTCTAATCAATTCGTTTGGATGATAGAGTTGTATAATCAAGTATGATACCACTTTAGAGGAAGCTGTAACCCTACCCCTCTCCTAAAAGTGCTCTTAAATGAATTTTCCCAGAGAAATGTTTTATATAAAAGTTGTTGATCTTTGAATGTTTAGTTTATATGTGTAGTTTCAAGAAAATCATCGGGGCCATTTTTGTGAAAATCGCGAAAAAGTGAAAAAATCATATTTAGTAAAGTGTTAAAACAAAAGCACTTCCGGTTTTCCGATTTTTCTCAAACTCGGAATTTCAACAACATATTGAATTGTCATTAACATTATTTAAATGACCGAATTGTGTAATAACCTGAAATAGCACTTTAGAGAGTAACCTAATCCCACCCCTCCCCCAGAAGGGCCCTTAAATCAATTTTCCCAGAGAAATGTTTTAAATAAAAGTTGTAGCTCCTTGTATATATAGTTGATGTAACAAGTTTAAAGAAAATCCTTGGAGCCATTTTTGAGAAAAACGCAAAAAAGTAAAAAAGTCAACTAGTAAAGTGGTACTTCCGGTTGAGGAATTTTGATAGATAACGCACAGTCAGATCGCATGGTGATACCTAAACGGAATATTAAGTTTCAGTTTTCTACGGTTTTTCGATTTTGGGCTATGCTGTTCACATACACACACACACACACACACACACACACAAAGACACAGACCATTTGCTAAAAACCACTTTTTTGGACTCAGGGGACCTCAAAACGGATATTTCGGTGAAAACTCCATATCGAAAATTTGACAAGATTACAATACTTCCTCTTACTAGAGAAAGTAAAAATAAATAAAACCCTAAATATGAGATCTAGTTTCGAGCTGAGAAATTAAAATTATCACATAAAACAATAATCAAGCAAATAATTACAAAAGGTACTTCTTACCTTGCTACTTTCCGCCTATTTATTATCCCACTTATTATCCAAGTGGGAAGTGAAGCGTTATTTACAATCTTGATAAAGAGATGGGCATGCTGCTAAAATTCGTCCATCAAGTTCTTCTACACTTGTACACTATAAACACAAAATATAATAAGTTTTAGGAGAAAACACGATTTTTAAGTAATCTGATCCATTGTTCATCACAAAGAACTTTGGTTTTCAATCCAAATTGGACAAATGCTAGTCTAATTTATTTCCCGGAACGCAAGTTAGATTTACTTTTCAGAATATACGGATATATATTTATATTTATTTACTTTATCACATTTTCTTTCTTATGTTACTTTATTATTATTTAATATATTTCATCAATTTTACCCAAATATAATTCTTTTACTTTCTCTTATCCTAGTAAATATTGCGATCATGCCAGATTTTCGCCGAAAATATAGTTTTGGAGATCCTGAATACGAAAAGGTTTTTAGCGAATGGTCTATATTTATATAATATATATGCGCGAGTGTGTGTGTATGTGTTAACAGAATGTCAAAATTAAAAAATTCACTGGAAGCTCTGGAACTTAGAATTCCATTTTAGGCACTGCCACCGTATCAGACATGAAGATTTTGGGCAAAATCCATCAACGGAAGTGCCACTTTACTGAGTGAATTTTTTTTTCAGTTTTTCTTAATTTTTTCGAATACAGCTTCAATGATTTTTTTTTAAATTTCCTATACATACACATACATAATTACTTATCACTTTTATTTTAATAATTTCTCGGGAAAATTGATTGGGGGGGGGGGGGGTGGTCTGGGAGAAGAGTAGCGTTAACTTGCAGTTAGATTGAACTTTTCGAAAGTTGTGATGTCATATTAATGGATGTATAAATAAGATTTTTAAAAATCCAATAATAAAAAAAAAAATTCATTAAGTTTCAAAATTTATTCTGAACTTGGGAAGACGCTAAAAAAGATTACTTTAAAAAAAAAAAAACAAAAAAAAACGAATTGAGTTTTGCAAAAATTACACAAAAATTATTTACTCCAAGAAGATTGAAAATAAGAATATGGTTGTGTGTTAATTAAAGAGCTTAATTAAGATTGTGTATGAAATTATCTTCATTCAATTTTTTACTTTTTTTTTTTCCACCCCTGTTTACCGTATAGTGTTAATCTTTTCTAATTTTATAAGTATTTAAATCATTAAAGAAGATAATGTAATTAAGAAAAATATTATAATATTAATTAACTGTTTGAATGTTCAGTAATTATTAATGGGGGGGGGGCACGCAGAACGTTTGCTAAGGGCTCCGGCATTTCCTAAAGTAAGGAAGGATTAGCTCAGTGGTTAGCGTGTTGGACACCCACGCGATGGTCCCGAGTTCTAGTCCAGTGCTTACCCTTAGAATTTTCCTTCCTAGAAGCCTCCTCGACAGCTCACTGTTCGGTAATAAGACAATGTTGTCTAGAGCGAGAAAACACTGTCCGGAGGTCGTCAGTGCACTGAATAGGCTCCGGATGCCATAACCATAGATGTTCACGCGCCTTAAAAGGAAAAAAAAACTTCCTAGAATCGGCCCTGATTATATATGGCACTTTATCTCTTGTCAAGTAAAAGAAGCTATCACTTCTTACTATATGTTTATTAATCTAAACCCGAAATATTCTTTAATGGTATTCTATGTCCACATTATGGACAGTTAATTCTTTAAAGAACTCTAAAAATGAAGATAATTTTATAATCGATAATAAAGGAGCAGCAATATTTTGTGAATTTAGGCTGCATTAGTCGACGTAATCTTCAAAGAGCTTTGAAGATAGAATTGGATAGTATTGCTGAACAATGGATTAACTACTAAATCTAGGAAGTTTCGAAAATACGCAAGCTATGAAGAAATCATATCCACAGAAATTGATAATACAGTAGCTAACCGAAAGACTGAATCCGAGAGAAAATGGATTTTTTTTTTTGTTAATGTAAAATTCTGCTTTCAATGAATTAAGAAATAAAACTTCAAAAATAAAATAACAAAAATTGAATCCATATATAAAGGTTTTCTTACCTAGATCTTTTTTTTTTTTGAACAAAATCCTTCCTATTTTAAATAATACATTTTTAAATTAATGTCTAAAACTTTAAATCACAAGAGTGCTATATAAAATAGTGATATACATACCTCGCAAATCGCGCGCAAAAAAAAAAATTAAAAAAAAAAAATATAAAAGAAAAGCAGGAAGAAGATAATAGTGAATTCAGAATTAGAAACGTGTTATTTTTTACCGACAAAATTATAATGCCAAAGATACATACAAAAGCTGTGGGTGTGATAGGTTATCACACAATGCTTTTTATATTGTGGAACATATGTCGACTTAAGTGGCTTAATAAAAATGTTTGAGCAGTAGGTGACCCAATTTTTCATATTAAATTCATAAATTAAACATTTCAAACAAGTATCTTTCTATTTTTATAATAATATTTCATTTAGAAAATTAATTTTTAATTTGGCTTACTATATTATAAATTAATTTAATTATTGCTCACTGTCAATTAATTTGCATCATCTCTATCACATTAAATACTTCAACTTCTTAATCCTAGTAGAAATGGATAACTATTGTGATATATCTGTTAGGTACTAAAAAAAAAAAAATTCCTACCTTACTTATTGACGTCTTGATAGCTAGCCGTACCTGAAAGGTTATGGCTCAACTTCCATCTCTAAACTGGTAGGAGTATCCTCGACTTCTTCCTGTTGATCATCCTATTAGTCTCTAATTAAATTTTCGATATCGAGTTTTCACCGGAAATTCACGTTTGAAGGTCCCCAAGTCGTTTTTAGAAAAAGATTTTAGTAAAAATACTTTACTCAATGAATTTTCCAGTTTTCTTTTTCTGATTTTCTCAAAAATTGCACCGACGATTTTCTTTAAATTTAGTATTCCGACTATACCTGCAAAGATCTACAACTTTTAATTGAATCTTTTCCCTAGAAAATTCATTTAAATGTACTACTTGGAGGAAAGATGGGTTTATGGCTTCCTTTTAAAGTGCAGTTTATTACACAATTCTATTATCTAAGCAATATTAATAGATTGATATTAATTAGAGCAATGTTAAATATATTGTCATAATTCTGAGTTTGAAGAAAATCGAATGACCGCTAAGGACAGACACATGGGTGTTCCAATACTGGTAACTAGGATTCTGTGTTTCAAGGTAAGCGTCATACCTTTGGCTTATTGAAAGTGATAATAAATAATATTTCCTACATATTTTTAAATTTAATTTAAATAATTATTTTTGTCCCCCCCGGACATGCGGGAATAGAGGGCAATAAGAGGGCGGATCAGTTGGCTAGGGAGGGATCATCATTACCAGTTTGTGGCCCTGAACCAGCCCTTGCCTTCACGTAGAAGTTTCAAACAGATTAGATTTTGGGAGATGAGAGTCTTGGAGAAAGCTGGGGGGAACACGCACGGGTGCCTCCAAGCTAAAAGATTTATAAAAGGAATTAAGCAGGGAGTTTCGGAGTATCTCCTGTCCCTTAGTAGGACAGGTCTGAGGACCTTGGTGGGGGTAGTGACTGGACACACTTGGGTGTCTAGTCACTTGTTTAACATAGGGAGGACGTCTAGTTCCATTTGTCAGAACTGCGACGACAGAGTCAGGGAAACGGGTACCACTATTTATGTGAGTGTCTCCGTTTTGCTGGTACTAGGTTTCGCGTATTTGGGAGGGCACCACTCTCGCAGGACTGCCTAGGCGAGTTGGAGTTCAAGGATATCTTAAAGCCATATAAGCTTAGGTCCCACGCTATCAGGCACCCGGTATAATAATAATAATAATTAATTTTTGTCCATATAATTATCAATTTTTAATTCCCCATTTTGCTCGGCTATTATACTATATTATATTGAGTCCACTCAGTATTTTTCTCCTAATTTATATTTTTCATTCCTGTATTTATTAAACAGGGATTTTTAGGAATGTTCTGGGAGATAGGTTTTTTGGGTGGTTAAAATGCAAACTGCTACTTACAAGCTTAATAAGATGAGGCAAAGGGCTCTGCCACAAAAGTTTCACTCAGTAATACATGATAACCTTACCATCTTTTTTTTTATAGCAAGCCCAATTTAAACGTTTGTAAACATTAAAGAAAATCTGTCTTTTTCTGTTTTTTAATTTAGGTCGCGTCAACATCTATGGTCATTGGCGTCTGGAGCCTTTTCAGTGCTTGGCCGGCCTCCGGATAGTGTTCTCCCGTTACAGACAACACTGTCCATCACCAGACAATGAGCTATAGAGGCTTCTAGGAAGAGAAAATGTAAGGGAAGCACAGCTAGACTCGAGCCCGGGATCTCCACGTCGGAGTCCAGTACGCTAATCACTTCCCCTTCCCTCTGTCCATTAAATCGTATTATTTTACTAGAGAAAGTCATTTGAGTGTTTCACTTTTAAAAATTTTAAAGCTCTTGACTTTATTTTTTCCTTAGAAGAAACATATTTTGAAAGCTAAAATATGATCACTCAATTTTCTTATCTCGGAGCTTTACTTTAAAAAAAAACATAAAAAAGAAACTTGGGATTTATTTGTGAAAAAGCATAAAAAAAAAAAATTGTCAAATCTTATTTACAAAAAAAAATCTGCTTATAATTTCAATTAAGCATGGTTGGGGGAGGGGGGTCCTTAAATTTTAACCTTATACCATGGAATATGTAATTTATAAATTTTGTGTATACCATGCAATCATGACCTAGAAATTTTTCATTCGTAAATAAAATCCATATAGATATGTTGAATCAAGAGCACTCTATTGAGAATCTCAGCAAATACATTCTTAGTCTTTTGTTCTTTACTGCAATCTGGTGGCAATATTTTATACCACCATATTCATTTATTTTTCTTTCATATTTTAAAAGGAAGTGTATTTATTATCATGTTTGGCTAATTGATTTCGCATATATATATATATATATATATGTGTATGCATTTGTTTACAAAATTATTTTTACATTATCATGTATTGCATGAATTACGCTCTATAGTAAATTGTAGCCCCTTGTGGATCGGGGGGGGGGATCAGGTGTAACACTCTCATTACTTTTTCTTAGTGCAATATACATTATAATGAATGACACATTTTCTTCAAATTCATGAATCTCATAAGTTGTTTAATTATCTTCAATTTTATATCAATGCAATAACGACTACTTTTTTTTTTGAGGACAGCTTAACCTCCAAAAACCTCGCTCTAATGAACTTTCTGGGAAAGAAAGTTTCAAACAAAAGTGACACGTCTCTGTTTGTATACCAAATTTAATGAAATCTATCAGTGTTTTGTGACGGAGAATATCCCAAAAAGTTGAATAAACTGTTCAGTAATGTCGTAATTTTGATCAACCAGATTTTTTATCAAACATATTTTGGCAACTTGGTTAATTCTAATTAATATTATTTTAGATGAAGAAATTGCATTATAATGTAATATAAAACTTTTGAAATGTCTAGTTCATACGACAAGTTTAAAGAAAATCGTTGGAGCTGTTTTTGAGAACCGCAAAAAAATAAAATAAAATTTGAACTTTCTGGAATTTTGTTTTGGTTTTTGAGCTATGTTGTTCATCTTTATTAGAATACGACGCGCAGTGATTTGCGATATAGGTCCTACTAGTCTCGAAACTTTTTGATAGAAATCCTTAGGAAATATTTTTTGTCCTGTAAATAAGTACCAGACAGATGTAACGGCAAGAGAGAGAACACAAGCCCGACCGAGAGAAAACAGGCCGTCTCTGGTACTCTCTGACTTAAGCAGACTAGAGTGGGAGAACCTGTATATAAGCCAGTGAGAATCTATACAGATATATCTATCTATCTATCACATTCAACCATACATCGCATCGTGTCATATCTCAACTCTTACCTTTTATTCTATAAAATCATTACAAGTCCCACTGCGGTCATTATAAGTGTAAACTTATAGCTATATTATAACAGTGTCTTTATATCTCGTCTAATTAATCAAACCTAATTTCTCTCCTCATCAACTCCATTATACATACAATGTCCTTAATGCTCATCCTTAATGATAAAAATTGAAAACCGCTGCATGACGGTATTGTCATTATTAAATACAATATAAAGAAATCGTTTCATTAAAATAAAAGGACATTTTTGTTATTTATTGGGATTACTTTATATTTAAAAAAAAAGAAAAGTCAAAATATTTAACACAAACATAAATGTTTATTGATCATTAGTAAACAACAATAATGTACTTTTAAATTAATTACTTGTAACAGAAATCACTTTTGTTGTGGAAAAATAAATGTTTGACTGCTATTTATTTTTACAGAAACTATTACTGTGGCATTTTGAGTTGCGTTTTATATTTTTTGAGCGACACTTGCACTTTTTATCAATACAGTATCTTTTTTAGTGGCACATTATAAAGCATTGCTGACTTCCAGATGATAACATAGATGCTGAGCGAAGTGTTAATGAAGTTCAGAGTACATCACAAATGTTAATAAAGAATAATATATACGTTCACTCTCAGAAATAGACAAGAAATGAATAAAACACTTTACTGATGTTTTAATGCATCGTTGTACTCAAACCGACGAGTTACAACCTGTCCGTCGTAATATGGTTACACCAAACTAGTGCTCAGAACGCGTCATGGCTTTTCTTCATTGCACACAAGGCGTTGTGGTAGTATAGCATGATAGCCACGACACGAATTTCGCGATGTGGATGTTTTACAGTGACCACAACGCGTTGTGAGTTGTTTTTCCGCTTAATGAGCATTTTCGATCTTTGAGCGTAACATATACATATGTATATTTTCAAAAAACTACTCTTACGAACCTCATAGAACCTCAAAACATGTATATCCAGTAAAAACGCGATATAAAAAATTTGACATGACTTTATTTGAATGATTCTTATTTATCAGTTCTTAGCGATTTATCCGCAAAATATCACCAACGATTGACCTATAACTTATATTTTAATTTTTTTCATGATCACAGCTCTCCTTTCTTCAGATCCAGATCCACAATCTGTCACCCGCAACATCCAAAAATCACTTAAAGAAAGTAGAATTATGGTCCAAACAATGGAAAATTACAATTAATGAGAATAAAAGCACCAATGTAACGTTTACATTCCGCCGAGGAACTTGTCCTTCACTGTATTGTAACAACACTCCTATACGTGCTGCAGACACCGTGAAATACCTAGGTATGTACTTGGAGAAAAGATTCACGTGGAACTCCACATACTAGACTAAAACGACAAGAGCTAAACACTCGATACCGACTTCTTCTTAGACTACTAGACAAACACTCCAAACTCTCATTAGACAACAAACTACTTATAAACAAAACAATTATACGACCAATTTGGACTTAAGGGGTTGAGGTCTGGGGCTTGTAAGAATCCAGTCCCTCTGATCCAGAATCCTCCGCAAAATCACCCAAGTTTCATATCCAACCTGACCTCACACAACGGCCTAAAAATCCCTTTCATCACAGAAATTATATCTTCCCGTTACAAAAAAATTCCATGAATCTCTCCTCCTTCATCCTAATTCCTACTCGTCCTCTAATTAACCTCTTCCCCCGACGTCTGAAACTTCTGTGGCCACGAGACTTACATTTTCAACAACAAACTGCCTAAGTAAACCATAAGGGGCATTATTACTGAATAATGTCCCTCACATGTCTTTATTTTCATTTATCATTTTTGTTTAATTTATTATACATACAGTTGTAAATATCAATAAAAGTATTAAAAAAAAATTCGTAAAAAATGTATTTCAAATGGGGCTTTAGGTTGGACCTAGTCTTCTTTATTAAAATGCCAGTTTAGCAGTTGGCATGGTATATATCATTACTTTGAACAAGCATTTTATGTAAAGGAAAAAATGCCTTCGTTTAGGTCTCTACTATTTTTCTTAAATTTAATTTTGTTTAAATTTGATTGAATAATATCTTGTCATTTAATCCGCTTATTTATTACAATTTGATGATGGCAATTTATTTTTTAATGATTTTTTTTTTAAATATAATTTCATATTTATGTTCAAAGAAAAAAAAAGAAGATATAAATAGAGCCTATATTATTTCCAGACGGGATATACTTTCAATTAATGTTCAAGTGCCATGAACGGAGGCGGAAAGCATAATACTTATCACATAAAACTCAGGACAATATGATGCGATCATTTAGTAAATTTAAATTTAATAAATTTCTATGTAGCTCCATTTGTATTTATCAGTTTTCCCCAATTTTCTTTAAAAAACCACACTAACAAATGTTCTTTAAACTTTGTATTTGACTACAGAGACATATGCGTCTTATCCGCAGATATAATCAGCAAATCTCACATTAAGGTTTCAATAAAAAAAAAAAATTAAATCGAAAGTACAAATTGACACAATGAAGAAAACAATTTTGTATAATGGGAAAAATATGATACTCAAGGCATATGTGTACCTACGCTCAAGGTACCTACGCGAGTGACTGTCTAAACAGGAAAAGTAGATAAGAAACTCCCAAAAAGTACGTAATAATTGTAATGAATTTCTTACTAAAACTGTACCTTGTGAAACTGGGATTCTCTTTTTATACAAAAAAAATATCTGTGTCCGTTTCTCTTGGGAAATTAGACGGAGCTAACTGGTTCCAGCTGCACAGTAGAAGCTGTAATGATAGGAGAATGGTGTTGAAGTTGTTGAAATGTGAACATAGCTGACACTGCATTCACAATTTATATGAGTAAAGGAGAGAAAAGTTTATAAAGGGTAGAGTGATCGAGCGATGAGGGTTGTAGTTGGTAGAGATATAGCGTTTGCTGATTTGAATCCCTGTAGAGTGCTGTGACTAGTTAAAACTCTTGCTTGTTCTAATGGTAGATTAGCCAGTCTGCCACACTTTGTAATCTTTTCAAGGTTGATGTTGAGACTTGTTAATTCGTCAAAGCTGATCGGACTTTCAGATCTTTACTCCAAAGTTGGTGTCTGATCTGATCTTATATATATTGAGTCCAGCATTTGTTGTAGCGACTTTGCTGGCAATTGCTTCCATTATAAAACTATCTGCCTTTGTCATACTACTATAGTTACCATTATTAAAATATCTCTGATTCATCGTTCTAATTTTTTTGTTTTAATTTATTTAGAAAAGTAAAATTTAGATCAGATTGTAATAAGCAAATATAAACTGGGGTAGAATATAGTATAAGAGAAGGAAGAGGATTAGATTAGATTAGATTGAAAAATGGGGAAGGCAAAGCCTCATTCCACTGTGACCTGCATTGAGAGGTATATTGTGGATCCCTGGGATTATAGCACATTCTTCAGCTTCGCTCTCTTAATCAGGCCTAGCAAAGCTGAAAGTGGCTCCGTCATGAAGCTCGTGGCTTCGGGTTGCTTGCCCCCAGTTGAAAAAAAAACTTGTACTCATCAGGCTGGCACACTCTCAAAGAATGTGTTCAGAGGTTTCCTCTTCAACCTTACCGAACCAGCATAACGCGTTGTCTGCAAGTAGTAATTGGTGGATGTGCCTATTCAGCCTAGAATGCCCTGTTAATAGACCCACGATTACCCTTATGTCCCTTCGACTATGGCTGACTAGATCCCTGGTAAATTTAGGCAAATGTCTCTTAATGAAGAGTTTAGCCTGCCTCTGTCTTGATGCACTCATGGGGTGGTGACACTCTCTAGTGATGCTAAAGATGCTGATCGAACCCGAAGGAAATTTGAAACCACTAGTAATTTAGTGGACGGCATGTCATGTACGTTAAGAAACAGATCAGATTCTCTATCTAGAAGGCAATGTAGGAAAAAGTATTTCGTAATGGTTTTTTTGGAATATAAAAGTGATGTTGAAGATCACTATGAATAGGTTTGTGACAATGTAAAGAAGCGTGAACTACCTGTCGGAGTAGCTCGGTGTATCTCTTTCTCTTATGAGAGAATGTATAAGATATTAAATTCATAAGAGTCTGAAGTTTCAATGAACTATGAAAAGTGGAAAACAATGTTAAAAGTGAATTTATTAAATCATGAAGTTTTATACTAACTCAGGAAGGAAGTAAGTGCTTTTTAGTAATTCTAAAGTCTTTTGAAATATTTTATGCTAATAATATTACCTTTTAACTTTCATTTAAAAACTAATTATGGGGTTATGTTGTGAATATTTGAAGAAATTTAGGAAATTAAATTGAATTAAATAATATTTAATTAACAGAAACTGTTTCAAAGTTATGACTATACATCATTTCAAATAAAACTTTTGTCACGATAAATTCTGATCAATATTTTTCATAATTTAGCAACTAGCTTTTGAATTGTCCATGCTGTACTGAATTAATCAATAAAATTTATCTCTTATATTTAATTTTAACACCCTTATATTTTACCGAGTTTAAACTAATTAATTTAAATGAACATTCATTCATTCCCCTCCAATTGATTATAAGTAGCGAAATGAGCACGGGCCCACAGAGCTTCACTGGTAGCTTACTAAGTACTCCCTGTCCCTAGATTAGAAATAGGACCTCTATTTTAGAGAAAGCATGTTTTTCCCTACAGAGTTCAATAGAGTTATCGACACCAGTCAGAAGACATCATTCTCTACTTTCTAATACTCAGCCAGTCTGTCTCTCTATTAAATATTCTCTCGTTACCTTATAGTCTAAAATCTATTATCAGGGTAAAGTCCTTGCAGTTTTTGTATTTTTACTTATTATACAGTGTTCAGCACATCTACTAGTTTATTTCTTCTTCATCATCATTCTTTCTAAGTTCATTCTCTCTAATTCTCTCCTCTCATATCAATTCTCTTCATGAGAGTGAGACTTTTCCGAAACAGGTCTTTTTTGCGCTATTATCTCCTCTGGTCATAGCGTACCAAAGATTTCTTAATGCAATCTAACGATTGCAACACAATCCAAAAACAAGTGCGAAACGGTTTCCTCATCTCCTGACATAGTTTTTACAAAAATCCCCGAGCTAATTATCCCCACCTTGTTTAGATTTTTTTTTTTCAAACCTACCGTGCCTTGTGAAAAGGCCTGTTACCAGACCAATCTGGTTCCTAAACAGTCCGAAGTCCTCTTTAATTTAATTCTTACACAACTTTTGACATGAAAGTCTTTTTGTGTATTTGGCTTCGGAACTTAATTTTCAGATTTTAACGTGCTCTCACTGGATCCAATTTCTAAGTGATGAACGCACTGCTTCCAGTTCAGTTAATAGCTCATAATATTTAATATTTGGATTTTAAACAATTGTTTAATATTTCAAATTTTTAATTTAATTAAATAAAACCGCTTCACGGAGAAAACTGCCACACGCTATCTTGGACTCCACTTAGACCGCCGATTAACTTGGAACCCCCCCACACCAGACTTAAAAGAAAGGCTTTGAATCAAAGATTTCGACAGGTACGACGATTGCTAGACGGAAAACTAAACGACAACCTCTACAACATGATACTAATTTACAAAACTATAATTCGACCTTTATTATGGCTTTACGGTTGCAATGTTTGCGGTTCTACCAAACCTTTGTGATGGATGATAGAATTATAGAAATTAAATCTATTTTATTTGAGAGAAAAATGCACATTCGCTGGCAAAAAGGGTACACACAGGTAGAAGACTACAGTTACAGAAAGAGTTCAAAGGACCTGGTTAGCTTTGTCTTTTAGAGTTCACAGAACTTTGGTAGCTTTGTCATTTCACCCCTTTTCAAAGGGAATGATTTGTACTAACAAGAGAAGGCATTCTTTCAAGACAGTCTGCATTCTGCTTTCAAACAAGAGAGTCTGAACCAGACATCCAACCAGTGCCAGTTGGAGAGTTTAGCATTTGTTCTAGATAAACAAATGATTTAATAAGCATATAGTTGTGAATATTGTAAAGCATTTAAACTCACTTAGAGAATATATTCATTTCAAAAACAGTGGTGATTTCTTGCTTATTTACTAATACTTCTCATTCTTTAAACATACACACAAGCCTTTTACAAAACCGCTCGTGCTACACAAACTACTACCACTACTAAACAACATCCACACCAATAACATTTCACCTTCCAATCTAAACTTTTACGACACATTACTGATGGACCCTACTACGTCTCAAACCTTACAATACACACTGACCTCAATATACCATTCATGACAGGCACAATCACAATAAATACAAAAATTTTCACGAAACTATCACAAAATAACAATTCTGTCATCTCAAACTTAAGCTTGCCTCAGAATACAACAAGGAGACTGAAAAAGGAAGTGGCCTAGGAATAACCTTCGCAACCAAACACCCTAAGGTAGGAGTGTCATCGCTGAAAGGCTTCTCCACTCAAGATCCTCAAGCCAACAGTATCAACAGTGAGCAGTAGCAATTATTGTTATTTTAACAGATTTTGCTTATTCAATAAATTAACACACACACACACAAAAATATTTTACTCTTTAATTAATTAATAATATTAAAGATCGCGAAAAATATTAATAATTTTAACAGTTTAAAATTTACCACCACAATAATACTTAGTTATTATTAAATTTTTTGTTAGTATTTCCTTCTTTTTCCTGTTGAAATAAAATGGCATTATCCTTCCTAATTTTTTGTAATATTATATCCTATTCTATTATTCTCTTATTGTTGTAGATAAACTTCTCGCTCATTCTTACCTCCTCGATAAAGCTTCCTTTATTCTTTTGTCCTTGATAAAAAAAATAGAAGAAAAAAAAATATCAAAAGATAATGTTGAAAAATTACTTTCGTTACTAAATGTAGAAAATCAACTAGTGTTCAATGGCAAGGTTATAATGATGTCATTAAATGTCGTTAACTTTTTTTTTTTTTTTTTTTTTTTTACAGAACATTATTTACACAAGCAAACACAATTCATCATTTTTGTCTCCAAAAGTTTTATACTTGCAATCTTAACTATTTTTTTTTTTTATACTTTTTGTTTTGGTGACTGTATATAATATTATAACATCAGACTTTCAAGACATTAACGCCTTTGAAAGAAAGAAATGAATACTTAGTTAAAAGCCTCTCTAGCATCTAAACATATAAAATTACTCCGAAAATATAAATTTTTGATAAATAGTGTTTACATCAATAATTGCATCTATAGTATTTTATTGTTTCCTAATTGAATTAGGGTGATTTTCATTAAGCATGTTACTTTTTAAAAGAATGATGTCCACCCTGGATAAATATGCGCTCTATGGATAGAAACCAGAATTCTATACAGGTCTCTAAAGATTGAAAGAACTTGTTAGTGATACTATCTAGAAACCAACGTAGAACTGGATGTCACTGAATAATATAATTGGGGTACCAGGACATTGCTTACAGCAATAATACGGATTATATTTAAAAAAAAAAAAAAAAACAAGTACCCAGATTACACGAAAAATAATGTAACCATTTGCTATCAGTAGATCTACAAAGAATAAGTGTGGTTGGATAGATCAGAGGATTATATATAAAATATATATGTGATATAGATAAGATTAGAGTGGTAAACCAATTGTCAGTAGTGACAATCATATTAGAATATAATGGAGAAATAGAGGATACCACTCTTGATATCAAACTGTCATGCACCGTCTGTAATATGGACACTGAGGAAAGTTTGGAGCACATCTTACTCAGCTACCCTATTTATTCTCCAATTAAAAACAACTATATCTTATATGATATTATATATAATGATGAAGATTTGACACAAAATTGTTCAACATTAATTCACTAAAACTATGGACCTTCGCATTAAATGAATAATTAAAAGCACTATTAGATTAAAAATAGTAAACGAATCGGTGTGAAGGTATTTATTAGCTTGGATATATTTATTAGCACGTTTTGTATGAACGTCAATGGTTACTATTATATGCGAAAGTTTAAATTAAGACTTTTATCCTGGGATTGAAAGACATTTTATAAAAGTTTCAACCGTATAAGGTTTAAGCTCAATTAAGCATTATTTAATCTAGACGTGTGCAGTAAAATTAGTTAAAAATTATTGTTACGTGCTCTCGGTGGGCGTACTTCACTCTAGCACGTCTGGACTAATAACTCTAATTAGTCTACAATGAAACCACTCCAGTTGACGCTACAACTCTTTTTATTTCCAACCACTAAGCTATCTAAACAATTCACTTAGATTTCCACTATTCAGAGTACACACACAAACAAAAATACTCTCACATCAAACACACAGATGCACTACCCAAAGTCGTATTTCTTCCTCCGCTCTTTTTTTTATAATTATTTTATTATTTTTCTAACCATGTGTATAAAAACACACATGATTCCAATTATATATTTTGCCAGCTTGCCACATTATTTAGTTACTAAATGTAGAAAATCAACTAGTGTTCAGTGGCAAGGTTTATAATGATGTTATTAAACGTCGTTAACCCAAAACTATTTGAAAAGAAAATAGCTTCTTTCGCTTTCTATCTTCTCAAAGAAATATTAAATTAGATGTGAATTTGTGGTTAAAAGCTCTTTGTGTTTCACTGGGTATTTATATAATTAGACATCATGGCTAAACAGGAATTTTACTTTCATTTTTAGATATAGAAGTCAGTAATAATATAAGGGATGGCACGGGCAATAAATCCACACTCCCCCACGTCGACTAAATCGATGACATAAGAGGGGATGTGTAGAGATATCATAAAAACCTAAGGGTTCACCCTGCCTTGCTGGACAAGATACTGTGTGTTGAAGCCATGTAGGAGAGTATGTGCCAACCCAGCTCGAGTGGCCACAGTAGAGAAAGGAAAGCAATAACTAGGGGCGCTAATGACCGAAGCACTCGATGCGCCTCCCCCACCCAAAAAGAAATTGACTACATATAAATTGGTTTATGCCTTTTTGAATGATTGAATGAAAGAGTACTTATTTCAGAATATACATACATACATAACAAAAATATGCAATATTTACAAAGAGACAGCGTTAGTTAGCTTACTTCTCCAACTTATTTACTTACATTAATTTATAATATCATTAAAAAAATCAAGGAAAAATGACAAAAAAACCTCGCATCTAGATCCTATTTTATTGATCATTACAGAATTAATCAATGCCTACAGTTATCTCTATTATGTTTAAATGTTTTGGTCACTATTGTTGCTGGCTATACTTTAACATAATTTATAACTTAAACGATAGTTTTTCAAATTAGGAGGTTGCAAGTTTGGTTATAAATTTTTTTATGGTTTCTATATTAGTAAATGAGTACAATGTGGCTATTTCTGTGTATGCTGTGTATGTGTAACCGGAGGCAGGGGGGAGGAATCAGTAACAAATCTTAAAAATTTTTATTTTGAATTAATTGCAATGATTTTAGGAGCAGAAAATTAACTGGGGAAGCAGAAATTAATATGGGTCTGATCACAATTTTTTTTTTTTTTTAATTTATTTGCATCTGTACAACTATATACAATGGCAAAAGTGTATGTACAGTTTTATAAACAATTGTGTCACTGAGCTAAGCTCAGCGTAACAACTAGGATGACATGATGGGAGAAACCAACCAGCTCTGGAACTCCCTAGGATGAACTTGTGGGTTGAGGAGAAAGGAGATCTCGTGGCCAACGACGTCTTAAACGACGTGGAGGATTGTCAGGGTGGAAAGGTGTAGAGAGTGATTGGGCAAGAGGATTTGGGTGAAGCTCTAGGCTTTTATGGAAATTTTGGAATCGGGAGAGGATTAGATCATTAACGAAGGGAATATTAAGGTCATGATGCAGGGTGAGATTGGAGACATAATAGGGTGCGTTAACGATTCGGCGGAGGACTTTGGATTGGAAGGATTGTATGGGTTGTACATTGGAAGGTTTTGTGGAGCCCCACAATTCTGCTCCATATGTCCATATCGGTCTAAGTAGTGTTTTGTAAAGTGTGAGTTTGTTCTGTACCTTCATGGTAGATTTAGGTCCAAGGAGTCTTCTCAAGAGTCCGTAACGTCTGTTTAGTTCTTTTCGGTTAAGTCTTGTGTGAGGGTTCTACGTTAGACGACTGTCCAAGTAGAGTCCTATGTAACGTACCTGTGTGGAAGTGGGTATTTCTGCATTGTTGATAGTTAATGGTTGGCAAGTCTGTCTCCGTCATGTAAATGTAACCTGGACACATTTGGTAGGATGGAGTTTTATTCTCGATTTTTTACACCAGCTTTCAATGAGCTCAAGATGTTCTTGTGATCACCATTTTAGAAATTAAAAACTTGTTTCTGTTAGAGAGTTTCGTGTCCCCTGCTCAGCAAAGGAAATAATTTCTCTAATCGTCAGTTTATCCTTCTTGTTATCCAGAAGATAAAGTGAGCTTATTATCCAGAACGACACCCAGATATTTCACCCGAGGTTTTCCAAGGAGAAATCTTTTCTTTCTCAAATTGAACCTTTCTGTAAAGAGATAGCCTTTTTTTTTTTCCTGTGAATAGTATTGCTTCTGTTTTATCTGGATTTATTTTTATTTGCCATTTGGAGCAATAATTATTTATTTTCTATACAGCAGCTACTAATTTTCGGGAAACGGTATCGATTCTACAAAAAAGATGTGTATAAAGCGATTCATTTGCATATAATGCTAAATACACGTTTTGGGATAGTCGGAAGAGAATTAAAATCGATTGCAAAAATGTTTGTACTTTGCGGCACACCAGGTTATGTTTTATTGTGTCTACTCTATATGTGTGTGCTTATGAACTAGTTTTCTTATGTTTTCTTTATATTGGTTATGTATTTTATATATACAAAGTTTAATTTACATTTATATAAGATTTATATCTTCTTTTTTCCATGGCATCCATTATTAGCACATTTAAAAGATGCATTATTTTGTTATTATTATTTCATTTTATTTAAATGTAAACTATTTTAACTACTTTATGACTGATTTAGAGTATAGACATAGACATAAATTTATTTGTTTAGGTTACATGACCCATACAAAGAGGTGAGTTGTACATCTATAAATACAAAATAATAAAATAAAATGAAATAGCAACCAATCTGCTCATTATAAAACAAAAAAAATAAATACAATAAAACTAAATAAAAATGTCTCTCAAAATTATAACATGAAAAATGAAATAGCATAAAATATATCATAAAATATGAACAATATTTTCACTCATATATTCAAAATCATATATTTGGAAAGAGTGAGAGAAAAACTAAAATTATTTTAGAAATATTTGAAAAAAGTAACAAATGAAAAAAAATTATGGACATAGAGATTGTCTTAACCGCAGAACTTTTTTAGCATAATTATATAATTTTATTAGGTCCTTTTTTACTATAGATGATAGTAATAAATAAAACATATTTTCATTAGTAATGGAGGAACTAGGATCAGAAAGGTAAATTACTCTAGCTGAATGGAATGCAGGACATTCTACAAATATGTGAATTAAATCTTCATTCACGTCCGTATTACATATTTCACAGAATCGATAACTGAAACCTTTAGATCTTGTAAAATATTTAAATGATTACTATCGCACCACACCAAATCTATGACAGTTTGTCCAAATGCGGAAATACAGGTGAAATTAGCTGGGCTGTCACTACGTGTTCTCCCATTAATAAGAATAAAAGAATTAGACTTCATAAATTCAGTGAGAACCCTTCCTTTGTTGTTTAATATATTATCACAAGTGGAATGATAGGAGCTAACATTAGGACTATCTAAGTTAAATCAAACATAGTTGCAGTTCCTACAACTGAAGTCCCCGCCTATGATAAACATTGAACTATTATATTTAGATATCAATTCTTTAAGTTTTATTTCGAGAGAATCCAGAACTTCCTCCAAATTTATATTAGGCTTAAAGTAAACAAAAAATACAATTACGCTACTGAGGACAGTATGAACTTTAAAAATTAAGCAACAATGCGTAGAATGCAGAACGCAAATATTTAAACCTTCATGTTTATTTAAAAGCAAAAGACCACCACTGGCACGGCCCCGGATTTTATCTTTTAATGCAGGTGAAGATCCTGCAATTTTAAACTCACAAAGAGAACGAGGCAAATTTACTTTGTTAGTAGCAACCCAGGTTTCACTTAAACACAAAATATCAGCGGAATTTAAAACAGAAAATTCTATTGGAATATTATTCATACCTTCTGCATTCCAAAATAAAATATTCAAAGCGTTTACAAATACCTTAAAAAAATTATAATCATTTAAATTATTTTCTTGTCTTAAATTCATCAATTGGAGCGAAGTAGATGTTTTGAAGTTACAGCTAATAGATTCTATTTCATGATGCAGTAACTGCTATTCAGAAGTGCTTGGGTTTATCGTTGGTCTTTGGTTTCTTGAGGATTTTATCCAATTTCTGCCGACCAGCAATATTAAGCCATTGATCAAGCTGACCTGGTTTGGGAGTAGATGGTCGACTAGAATCTTCAGTCGGGGTAGCATCTTTGTCACTACTTCTTTTTCTTATTGTTCTCCTTCTTGGAGTTTTTTTCTTTTTTTGACTCGAAGAGCTTGAAGAGCCTCTAATTTCCATAACATCTTCATAAAATAGTCTTCTAGTGTTTAAAATAACATAGTTGTATCGTAATTTAATATCTTTGCCTTCCTCCTTTAACTCTTTGTAGAATTTATAAAGTTCTCTTCTTTCCTCTCTGACTTCTTTTGGGTAATCTTCAGTCAAAACCAACTTAGTTCCCTTGAGATTAAATCGATTGGCAAATATTTCATCCCTCTTCTTTTCAGATTCAAATTTAATTAAAAAAATTAGTTTATTGGATCTGTTTATGAGTTTACGAATATAAGTAAAATCATATTCAGAACACTTAACGTTCAACTTAGTATTAATTATATTTGAGATTTCTGTGGAAATGCTCTCCCTATCATTAGCATCAGTTTCCAAACCATAAAGTATTAAATTTCTACTTCTAACTTCTCTCTCAAGCATTTTTATTTTATTATTTTGTAGCGTTTTTACCTTTTTCAATTCGCTGTTAGTCCTTTTCAAATTTTTTATTTCACTATTCAGCATTTCAATTTTACTGTTTGTTTCAGTCACTATGTTCCTAATTTCGTCTGTTTTTTTGGAATTATCCTCAATACTAGTTCTCAACGTGTTAATTGCTTCTAAAATTTTCTCCATTTTTTTCACATTCATTCGACAATTAATAAAAATTAAACTCTAAATTAGAGTAAAAGTGGAGATATGTGCAAGAAAAAAAAGTTGATATGCACAGTACGAAAAATATACGGCAAAAGTAAACTAATAGCAATTTATAGTATAGAACTCCTGTATTCTGAAAATATTCACAAAATACAGTACTTTTCTATTTATCCAGTATTGGTTTGAGGTCATTAAATCATTTAACAAGTACTGACGTGGTATGTAAACAGACAGTTGTCAAAATGAGATTTTGCATAGTGACATGGAAAAAAAAGTAATATAAAAAATAAATTTTATTTTGAAAACAAATATGTAATTTATGTTCATGATAAAAATAAAACCATATTTTGGTAAAAAATGAAATGAAAATATCATTGTATTAGTAGATTTGAATAAATAAAAAAATTCTGGTTATATCTCATGACACCAAACAGCCATTTTTTTTCTGTCAGTTCAAGCCTGCTCACTCAGCGGTCCCTATCAACAACTTAGCGGTAAATCCTATACAACTATAGTCTGCCATCTCTCGTCACTCATCCTCATAAAGGATGTATTTGTGCCCATATTATTATGCAGTATATTGATCTCTTTATCCAACCATTTTTCTCATTTAATCATTTCCAATATGGGCCATTTGAGAATTTCCACAACAATTTTTCAAGTAATCCATCTTTAGGATGAGAAATCGCTTTTTGCTTTGCTTTGTTAGGACCTATACATTGCATGCATATGACACCCATGCTTTTTGCCCAAGATTGGTAAATCCAATTCTTATCATAGCTTCACTTTTCCGTTACAGAAAATTGGGTTCAAGATTCTTACCGATTTTCATTTTTACTTTCTCTTACTCCTGGTAAGAGGAAGTATTGTAATCGTGTCAAATTTTCGATATCAAGTTTTCACCAGAAATTTCCGTTTTGAGGTCCCCTGAGTCAAAAAAAGTTGTTTTTAGCAAATGGTCTGTGTGTGTGTGTTGTATGTATGTATTTGAACAGCATAGCTCAAAAATGAAAAACCGTAGAAAGTTGAAACTTGATATTCAGTTTAGGTATTAACATGGCATCTGACCATAATTTATCTGTCAAAATTCCTCAACCGGAAGTACCACTTTACAAGGCTGGACTTTTTACTTTTTTGCAATTTTCTCAGAAACGGCTCAAACGATTTTCTTTAAACTTTGAACATCAACCACACACATAAAGAACTACAACTTTTATTTAAAACATTTCTCCGGGAAAATACATTTAAAGGCATTTTTGGGGAAGGGGTGGGTTTAGGTTTCCATCTAAAGTGCTATTTCAGTTTATTAGACAATTCTGTCACCTAAATAATGTTAATTAGAAGTAAATATGTTGTTGAAATTCTGAGTTTGAAAAAAAATCGGATAACCGGAAGTGCGTTTACTTTACCACTTTATTAAATGATTTATTATTCTCTTTTTCGCAATTTTCTCAAAAATGGCTGCGACGATTTTCTTGAAATTCTGTATATAAACTAAACATGCAAAGATCTACAACTTTTATTTAAAATATTTCTCTGGGAAAATTCATTTATGGGCACTTTTAGTGGAGGGGGGGTTATGTTTTTTCTCTAAAGTGCTATCATAGTTGATTATACAATTTTATCATCAAAACAAAATGAATTAGAAATAAATAGATGACCAAAATTCCGAGTTTTAAGAAATTTAGTAAACCGGAAGTGCGCTTTTTCTGAACAGTTTTTCAGTTTTCGACGAATTTCATTAAATTTCGTACACAAACTATAAAATTTGTCAATTATAATTTTGAGAACAGGAGTAAGAGAAAGTTGTGTGAGTGTTTCACACCAGATTTTTTTTTTTTGTGTTTTGTTTTCTAGTTATGCAACACTAGTTAAAATATTAAATGAACATTATGTTCCTCTATTCTCTCTCTTTGGTATTATTGGGAGTAATAGATATTTATAGTTGCAATTAATTTTTTTCTTAATCCCAAAAATCAGAGTGAATAATGTAATTATACCTTATGTTTTGACCTTATGTTTGGGATTTGCAAATTTCTAATACCTAGTCTTGGAATAGCCATGTTAGCAATATTTGCAAAAGTGTTCATAAATCCTTGTATCAGTTCAATCTCCATAAAGGCATTCTACCTATACCTCTCCGTAAACATCTCATTAGTACACTAATATTTCCGTATTTTGATTATTGTGCTGATGAAATCTCTGAATTGAATTTAAAATTACACAGATCAGTTAACTCCTGCATCCGGTTTATATTAAATATTAGAAAAGATGACCACATAACTATACATTAACATAGTTTAAACTGGCTTAATGTTGAGTGCTGCAAAAGGTAATTTTATATATCAATTGTTCATATTACGAACAACAAAATATCTGGTAGATATGTGTTCAGTAGAAGCTGCACTAGACTTACGAACTACAAGGACTGTTGACTCTAGACTTTACGTACAACTTTACAAGACTGCCAGTACTCTATGGAACGACTTCCCTATTGACATGACAAGCAAGAGAACACTTTTGAGTTTTAAATTTTATTTTTATAATTATTTATTCCTAAAGTTTAGAGGAAATTGTTAAGGTTTCATAAATTATTATTATTATTATTATTTCTAATATCTTCATAATTAGTAGTAATTTTAATTTTAAAATAAACTGCTGGACAAAAGTATTGCATAAAATTTCAAAATTTTGTAATTTGAAGTTACAGTCTATTACAGTATTTTTTTTTTAGACATTCGTTGTAAATGAACTCTGACCCAAGGAGAAATAAAGGATAAGTCATTTGTTTATGTTTTGTTGTAATGACTAATTCTCTGAACTCTTGAAAACACAATAATAATCCCTTACCACTGTTTGTGGTAATTTCTCTCTCCTACACATTTTTGTTTAGTTTTTTCTTATCAGTTCTTTTTGTTCGCTTTTTGTTCTTAATATGCCCCTTCATGGTAATTATTCCGAAGAAACTGCAGAACGCGGGGTGACATTACATGAGGTAGGGCTAAATCAAGCAACAAGGAAAACTAGGAATGAGCCAATCCACTGTCTCAAGAATTTTAGCAAGCCGTATTTTTCAGCTGAATGTATTAAAGAACAGGTTCGTCACTAGCAATCAATTGCCTCACTTGATCGCTGATGTCCGTAATGTCCAGATTTCAAGTAGGATAATCAGAAGAAGGTTCAGTGAAACAAACTTGGCTTCCAGGATGCCCACTACTGGCCCTCTTCTCACCAGAGCACTTAGAGTCGCCAGACTGCAATATTCACGAGAACATGTCCATTGGACAACAGAGGATAGGAGACTTGTTTTATTCACAGATGAGTCGAGATTCACCCTACATTCTCCAGATGGATGGATGAGAGTATGGAGGCATCAAGGCAAGAGATATGCAGAGGCTAACATTTTTCCAAGAATGGCTTGGAGGCGGTGGAGGCGGTGTAATGATTTGGGAAGGCATAAGTTTTGACGGACGTACAAACTTACATATCGTGGAAAATGGGACGCTAAATGCCCGAAAGTACCTTGAAGAGGTTCTTCAGCGACATGTTGTGCCAATTTCTGAAAGAGTCGGTGATAATTTTCTAATAATGGCAGCACAATGTCAGATGTCACACTGCTCGAGTTGTCCTTGAGTACCTACGGGATTCGGTGTTTGGTGGTTGGTTCCGCAGAGCTGGAAAGCATCAGAGACATTTTCCGTGGTAGCCTGCTTCATTTTGTGGCCATCGACCGGTTTCGGGCGTTCGCCCATCTTCATGATGCGTTTTTTCAGACAGTGTGCCACCAGACTTGCCAACAAACCTTAGTTTTCACCCTCTCTGTGAACAAGAGCGTCTTGCGCATCTCTGCAGATGGGCAAACGCCCGAACCGGTCGATGACCACAATGAGCAGGCTACCAACGGAACATGTCTCGATTTTTGCGGTGTTTCGTTTCTCACCACGAAAGGTCCCAAATCTAAACCATAGAACACACTTGTGGTTGATGCAATTGGAAAACGGCTCAGACTTCGCCTGATTGCCCCTAGCACTCTCAGGGTGCTACGTACAGTAGTTATTGAAGAATGGAATGAGATTTCTCAAGAGGTTATCCAAAATCTAATCTCTTCAATGCCAAGGAGGCTTACTGCAGTTATCAGAGCAAGAGGAGCTATCACTAAATACTGTTGAAATAGAATGAAGAAGTGATAATAAATAAGAACCGTTTTAATTTCGAATTTTACAGATTTTTTTTTTATCTTTATTTTTTATTGTGTGTAATAAAACCAGGTTTTTCTTAAATTTTTGGTAGTTGTTCTTTTTTTCCTTTGGATTAGAGTTGAACAACATGAATCCATAAATCAAAAAATACGTAAACAACTTTCAACTTCAAATTATAATATTTTGAAATTTTATACAATAATTTTGTCCAGAATTTAGTTATTGTAAATAGTTTTATTGTAATATTAATGTAAATAACTCGTGAAAATTGATTTTATTTTGTTCTCACAGATCAGAGAGTGATTTTTGTATTTATTAATTGATGTAAACTTCTTTTTTTTGCTCTTAAGAGACATAGATCGCAGGGCATAATAAACTTATCTTTCTTTCGTTCATTCACTTTCTCTATTTTGTATATTTATATAATCTTCGTTGAAAACTCTTAAAGTCTGTTCATTAGAAGTCTTCAATCTTACAGATTCATACAGAATTTTATGATATCACAAAACCGTTTCAAACTACGTCACCACTTGAACATAAACGAACAAAAAATCCGATGATAACTCCACGACATTAACTTTGATAAAATTGGGCACAAAAAAAAGACGACGAAGATTGGAAATAATCGAAATATACAAACTTAACGACACTTTTAGTTTTTGAGATATTTTGTTAAAACATGTATATTCACACATAAATACAGACTACTCGCTAAAAACATTTTTTTTTTCGTATTCAGTGAAGCCCGAAACATGTATTTCCGGTGAATGTTGAATTTAGAAAATTTGGCTCTTTATTGGAGTAATAGAAAGTAAATAAATAAGTTCCCTTTCGAAATTAAAATGAAAAAATGAAAATTTCTTAAATAGAAAAGTAAAGAAAAATTTCCAATATGTTTTTATCAAAACAATAAAGCTAATTTTGCTTATATGATTAAGAACTTATCGCTGAAATAAAGTTGAAAACATCGTGTAAGACTGTGTGATGGATGCAAGAAATTATATCTATTTTAATTGAAGAAAATTATGAGAAAAATGCAAGCTCATTGGCAAAAATGGTAACCCAGTTAGAAGAAGTACAGATACAAGAAGAGTTCATGAAGCTTGTTAGCATTGTCTACCCCTTCTTCTCACAGGGGAAGATTTGAACGAAGAATTAGAAGACATTCCTTCAATATAGTCTAATAGAGACATTCAAGCAGAACACTTGTTTTTCGCTCTCTTAGAATCAGTGGCAGTTTAAGTTATAACATAAGAGTTTATTCCAACTAATTTTTATATACTTATAAGCAAGTATAATATATTTATTTCAAAACAATGGTGATCTCTTGATTATTACTAATACTTCTCTCTTAAACATATATATTCACAAGCCCTTTTACAAAAACCGCTCGTGCTACACACGCTACTATAATATCACATGGCACGAATAACATTTCAACTGAAACTCTAAGAATTTTGTAGAACGGTGCTTATTTACAAGCAAAAGGGAGACCCCAATATGAACTACTCCATTATTCACCGAATTATTAAGAAGGTGCTCGATGATGCGAGTGTTTTTATATCACAAATGTGTTTTCTATGAAAACTCCTTAATAAATTGATAATTTGTCACGATTGCAATACTTTCTCTTTTTGCAATAAGACAAAGTTAAAAGAAACTTTAAGCTCATTCAGCGAAAGAACTAAGGAATGTTCCAGGAGGAATATAATATAAAAAAAAAAAAAAAATTATAATTATTAAAACTAGTGAAAAGCTTAATCACTTATTTGTTAATATTTGTGTGTAAAATGAAACATTTAAATTATATTGCATTTATTTGTATGAATAAATTGGTCATGAATATTATAAACAAGGTTGTTTTTGATGTTTACTATGATGACCCTTACACATTCACATGGTTTATAATTACAAACAGTGCAACCAATGTACATACATATATTGCTGGTGAAGTGTCACAACTATAAATTAATTGCTTACAATAATGTGTATATATGTGTATCAGTTAACATTAAATACCAGGAATTTCTGCTATTCCAGCATAACAATTTGTAAACATTTTGAATAATTGCGACAGATAACTGCCAGTTTGCTAGGAACTGCCTAACAATGTTATTGTTTTAGTTTCAAATTACAAGTGTTTTTTTTTTTTAATTCACAAAGTACTTTTCAACATTCCATTAATGTTTATTTAACATTATATTTATTTTAATTCGTTCATTTTAAAATTCCTCCTTACCTTAATCATTCGCTATACAGTGGCAGAGGAAACTCAGAACTGCCATCGACAGCGCATCCGACTAATTTGGAAAGGAGGAATGTTGTAGCATGTTTCAGGTTAACTACTGGACATGACTAATCTACAAAAGCATGTGCTCAAAAACGGAATAGTCCGTGTCTGCAACTTGTCCTCTTTCACCAAAGGTGACGAGATGGACCGTCTTCTACCTCGACACATGCCACGCAATTGTGGACATTAAAAATTCTTTAAGCACGAACATGGAAAGTGGATAACAATGTCCAAACTTTACTGGGCACACCCCGCCACCCGGTTCCCTTTTATTTATTTTGATCAAGATGAAACAATCATATTTTACAAGTTTGATTTGATTATTAGACTTAAAAACTTTTACAAAATATAATAGTTAAAATTGAGTGATAAAAAGTCCTTAATTTGTATAAAAATAAAAACTTTATTATGCAATAACGAACTTTCGATCTGAGAGCCAGATCATTTTGAAGTTTATACTCAACTGGAGCAGATCAACATGGGAGGTAACAGTTTACTTGATAGGTTGTATCTCATGATTTAACAGTGTTGGGAAGCAATATATATTTTTACCCCACACAAATATATATATATAATATACAGATACATATATATATATATATATAATATAGACATATTATATAATGCAATGTTCTTATAAGCATACTGGCACAATGATGGCTGGATATATCTCAAAAAGTGTACAAAAAGGGCCTGACAAAAGCCCTATTAACGTAGTGATGTCTCTTAAACCATAATGTCCAGCAATGGACCTATCCAGACTGAAAGAGATCGGTGAAACCCTTCTGCTTATCCATAAGGGATGCAAAGGCACGCCAACACAGGCTTGGGTCCAATAAAGGGATGAGGCGCCGAATTTGGCCAACCTATCTACATCCTCACATACCCCAAGATACTCATTTTAACCTAGTACCCAGGCTAGAAGAACATATTTAGAGAAAAAAAGCTCTTCCTGGTCTTCTAGTTACCTTCTACTATCAATTTGGAAGTTAAAGTCTCAACAAATATAAAACAGCAGCTTCTGCAGTAATCCTGAAGCTCCCCAGAAACTATTTCAGATCAATTTTTAAGAAAACAATATTTCAAATGTGGCATAATGGAACTGGCGGTGATTGGTGGGATACAAGCACCTGCAAAATCAATTCTACATTACAGTCATGAAGAAGCAAAATACAGGAAAATACAGTTAAAACTCTATCAATACACATGAATGATGCGGGTTTAGTATAATACTTGATATTATTTCTTATATTGAATTATTGAGGATGATATTAAACTATAAAACAGTCATATTTGTAAGTCTTGCTTATTGTTTGTTAACATGAGAAGGTCTACAATATCTTAGGGCGTTGAGAAGTAGATTGTAGTTTGTTGAAGGGGATTACCGCACTGCGACCTGAAAGATCTATTGTACCCCCCTCCGGGGGGGCCTTCTCAGTGCACTGCCGGCCTCCAAGCAGTGTTCTCTAGCCGCAGACAACACTGTTCAGCACCGGACAGTGAGTTGTAGAGGCTTCTAGAAAAAGAAAATCTAAGGGCAGCACGCTGGATTTGAACCCGGGACCACCGGTTGCTAGTCCAGCGTGCTACACTGAGCTAATCCCTTCTTTCTTCCTCGGCTTACGCCAGTTAACTTGGGACGGAGACCGTAGTTTTTATACTGTGTTTGTCGTTTCTGTAAAGTGTAGAGTGTATGTAGTTTAAGTGTATGTGTACTGTCCTAACGAAGTGCATGGAGTGCTGAGCTGTGTCACTACTCCTCAAGTAACTGGCAAGTAAAGCTGTCTAGAAATTGAGACTTTACTTTTTTCTTTTTTTTGTCTTAAGGGCGTGACAACATTATGATTATTGGCGCCCGAAGCCTTCACAATGTACTGTCGACCTCCGGAGATGGTTGTCTCATCTCTGGCAACATTGTCTATCACCAGACAGTGAGTTGTAATGTATTCTAGGAAGAAACAATCTAAAGGTAGCACTGGACTTGAACTTAGGACCTTCGGTGGGAATCCACATTATTATTATTTTAAAGCGCGTCAACTGGACATTGTCGCCGGATCTTTCTCAGTTCACTGAGGGTTCAAACGACAAAACTGGCCATCACCAGATAATGGAGCTGTAGCGGCTCCTAGGGTGAGAAAATCTAAGAACAGTACTGCCGTTCTGGAAACCACCGTCTAAATCAGTCTAGCTCTACAGCCAACACAGTCTAAATCCACTGAGCTAAGCTTGCCCCTCTTTAAACAATGTTATTATTATTATTTATTTTTTTTAACCTCAGTAATGGTTATGATATAATAATGTACGGGGTGAATCCAAGCATATTATTATTCATTGTTCGTTCAAGAATTTCCGGACAACATGGCACTTGTTCAACACGAATGCTTTCTGGAGGACCATATAAATATTTCGGTCCAATTTCAGAGTGGCTATGTCTTCGTGCAATTCATGAGGCACTATCCCGGTTGCTGAGAGGACTACGGGTACTACTCGGACAGCCTTCACTTCCCACAGTCTCTTTATTTCGGACCCAAGCTCTGCGTACTTCTGCTTTTTTCCCGCCATTATTTCTAGGAGTTGTTGGTATTCGGAACTGCAATGTCCACCAACATTACTGCCCTACTCTCCTTCTCATAAAGCAGATATTGGTTCGGTTGTGATATACTATTCTGTCAGTGAGTACTGTCCGGTCGTAGTACAGTCTCCAACTATTAGACTCCAGTACACATTGAGGCTCATACTTGAGGCATGGCACACTTTCCTCAATCAAACCAGTCTTGCGAGCAAGTTTCTCATGTATTATCTGGGCCAATTGATTGTGCCGGTGGAGGTAGTCAGACTGCACCAATATTTCCCATGAACTTATTATATGTTTCATGTTTCCGACTTCTGGTGACACAGTCTACATCTATCATCCGGCTTTCCAGGCACCATAATTATGTATTTGTCATAATTCCTGGTGCGGACCACTTGGTCCTAGATACTTGTCATTAGACCATCCTTCGTCTCGGCAAACAGGTCACCATAGCTGAGCCAGGCGTTCGACGCACGATTGTCGACAAAGAATAGCTCAGATCATGTGGGTGTCGGCCATACAGTGACATGCTCTTCTAGGTTTCTCTTTTGTTGGAATCTTCAGTGTTAGATTCCTTACCTCCTTGCTCTGGCTCACTTAAGTTTACTGGCGTCAGACTAAGTATCTGCCTCACATACGCTTTAGTATAATGGAGATCTTCAGCGCGCTTATGGAATACTCTCGCAATTTTCTAACCTGAGAATGACATAAATCCTTGATATCAATTAGTCTCCTTCCTCCCTCAATTCGTGGAATGGTCAATCTGATACTGTTGGCATGACTGTGGTGTTTACAATGCTTTGTCATCTGAATCCTCACAGTACGCTGCAGCTTCACCAGGTCGGTATTGGACCATGATATTATGCCGAAGGAATATGTCATATGTCATTATTCATATTATGTCATATGTCATTGTCACATGTCATTGTCATTATGGCATATGTCATTATTATTATTATTATTATTATTATTGATATTATTATTATTATTATTATTATTACTGTACGGGAAGAGGGCAGAAGGAAGAAAAGAAACTCTAGCCAGGGAAGAAAGAAAAAGAACCTTCCAAAATTGGCAGGCTTCCTGGGAGGACGATCATCGGGGTCGATGGACAGCCAGGCTGATTAAGGGAGTTGAGGAATGGGTGAGAAGGCCGCACGGTGAGGTAGACTTCTATCTCACCCAACTCCTGAGCGGTCATGGATACTTCAGGGCGTACCTGAAGAGGATGGGGAAGGCTGAGGAGGAGGAGTGCCTCTATTGCCCGGGGTGTAAAGATGATGCCTCGCACACCTTTTTTGCGTGTGACCGGTGGCAGCGTTCGAGGTGGGACCTGGAGGAGGTGATAGGACGGCAGACTCCAGACGCGCTGGTAAAGACGATGCTATCCAGTGAGACCAGCTGGCGTCACACCGCGGCATACGTGAGGGGAATTCTTATCAGAAAGAAGCAGGATCTGGAGGAGTTGGAAAAGAGGAACCCCCAGGGAGATAGGGCAGAGGCCTAGCCTGATGTAGTGCTGGA
The DNA here is from genome assembly GCA_011037195.1 of Triatoma infestans. Lineage (NCBI taxonomy): Eukaryota > Metazoa > Arthropoda > Insecta > Hemiptera > Reduviidae > Triatoma > Triatoma infestans. The sequence continues at coordinate 79,612 of JAAEAF010003564.1, forward strand.
ATCGGCGAATCCAGGCTAGGTCCAAGCAGAGGGGCGGTGTTTTAGCCGGTAGTCCGGCACGGCGTGCGTAAATGAATGTTCACCCCCCCCCCCAAAATTATTATTATATTATTATATTATTATTATTATTATATTATTATTATTATTATTATTATTTGAGAATCTCTTTCTAATTGAGTGAGAGTGACATCGACCTTTAAACAAATATTTTATCTCAGAAGTTAAAAAAAGAAGATAAATCTGTGGATATTTAAATAATAATATTGTTAATTATTAAACTGTTGTAGAAAAGAGGGGAAAAAAAAATCAGATTACTCATCTTAATCAACTCAAGTTTTAAAATATAATTACCTAATAAAAAAGAAGGAAATGAAACAAAAAAAAAAAAATGGTAAAAAATTAGATCATAAGGAGGGGGCATCTTTAAAAAAAGAAATGCTAGAGAGTTTCTTTCTTTTTTTCTTTTTTTTAAGGTGAAAAGCTTTTGTGATGTGTTAAGGGTCTTGGGCTAGTGCACGCCGTCTGAATTCATTAGGCTTTGTAGGAGGTATATCTTGGCTTGATTTTAGGAACGTTCCAACGGGTTTAGGATTTAAGGAAATATCCTCTTTATACTATCCTTCTTTACTCTAGTTATAGCGTGAAATATTTACATAGTCTCCACTCCTGACGCGTATATATTGTTATAATACAATAAACTTTTGTATAAATAAATTTGGAAAAATAAAAATTACATCAATAAAAACAATAATTTTTTAATTTATATAAAATAAAAAAAATTATTTAACTAATTAAACAAAATTGAAGAATTATTTATCGGTCTAATTGGTGGTGATTATATATACACACATATACACAAATTTCAATTGTTTATTTGTTACCCTGTCTGTCTTTATGTGTATGTGCGCCAATTACCCTTGAAATGTTATTGGTGTGATGTCGTGTTGTTTGTGTAGTAGCTTGTGGCGTGAGCGGTTTTGTGAGTGAGTATGTTTAAGGTAGAGATAGAAGTACTGGAAATAGAGAATAGAACCACTTTTAAATAAATAATTTTAACTACGAGGCATGTCCAGTAAGTAAGTGTACTGAGGCTCTCACGGCCGGAGGGATTTTGTTTTCGACATGTTGGCTACACTGTCGTGTAGTCTGATTCCTCTCCTCCGCAACGAGACCGGTTCGAGGCAGTACGTTGAGAACTATCGACGCGACAATACATTTCGTGAAAAATGTCGTGTGAAATACGCGGCGTCATCCGTTATCACGTTTGGAAGGGAAAAACTCCGGTTGAGGTTTATAATGAGGTAAAAACTGCATATGGTGATAAAGCTATGAATCGTACGAGTGTGTTCAAGTGGTGTCGCGAGTTTAAAAATGGTCGTACGTCTGTACATGATGATCAGAGGAGCGGAAGACCTTCAATTGTGACTGACCAAATTGTGGAAAAAATAGAAAATGCGCTCCGTGACGATCGCAGATTGACTGTGGATGAACATTCTGCGATGTTTCCGCAAATCTCCAGATCTCTGCTACACGAAACCATCACAGAAACTCTCGGATATCGGAAACTGTCCGCGAGGTGGGTCCCAAAACAGCTGACAGACCAACACAAGTTCAATCGAGTGGAAGCCGGGCAAGAGTTTTTGAGACGCTACAAACTCCATGGAGATGAATTTCTCCGCTCCATTATCATTACAGGAGATGAAACTTGGGTCGCACACTTCACACCTGAAACCAAAAGGCAGTCTCAATAGTGGCGTCACACCTCTTTACCCTCCGCCAAAAAGTTCAAAACCACAATTTCAGCCAAGAAAATCATGGTATCCCTGTTTTGGGACTGTCAAGGCATAATTTTAATTGAATATATGCCTCAAGGGGAGACCATCAACTCTGCAAGATACTGGGAGACCCTAAAAAAATTGCGGAGGGCGATTCAGAACAAAAGGAGAGGCATGCTGACAAAGGAGTCTGCCTGCTGCACGACAATGCCAGACCACACACGGCCAACGCCACGAAGGAACTGCTTGCCTCGTTTAAATGGGATGTCCTGAACCATCCCGCGCATTCCCCTGACCTAGCACCTTCAGATTACTATCTCTTTACCTCCCTGAAGCTGCACATGGGTGGAAAAAGGTTTTCAACCGACGAGGAGGTGAAGGGGGAGGTGGAGAAGTGGACGAAGGGGTTGGCGGGAAACTACTTCGAGGAAGGCATCAAAAAATTAATACCCCGGTTCATCACCTGCATTGAGAGGAATGGTGACTGTGGCGAAAAATAGCTTACATATGTACTAATGTAACTAGGTAATTTTTTTGTTCAAATAAAAATTTTTGTAACCTACAAAAATTCAGTACACTTACTTACTGGACATGCCTCGTATATATTAAATTAGTAAATTTACCAGATAATTATTAATTTTGAATCATGAATTAACTTATAAATGCAAGGAAACAAATAACTAATAACTAGATTGTTTAAAACTCAAATGTTAACACTTAAACCGGCACTGAATTTAAGAGAGCGATTCCTGGTACAAATGTTCTGGTTCAATGTCTAATTCAGACTGTTCTGTTTTAAAGCAGAATTTAGACTGTTCAAATCCTTTCAAATAATGCTGGTATGTCTGGAGGGAGTGTATTGTCTCACCCTAACTGTTTCTTGTCCCTTTGTCTCTTCAATAGCACTGACCTTAAATTATAGTACCTGACTGTTTTCACTGCACTTAAAATATTGACAAAATTCTATTTTTCAAACAATAAAATATTCTAAACTATTTTGCAAAACTATTATTTTTGTATTTCTGATTTCCACTACACCACAAACGTTAAAGCGCCTTCAATAAATCAATCAATAAATAAGAAATGGACGGGATTACCCATTACCAATCTTTGAAATCGGATCAGGCCTAAAAAAAAATCGAACCAGTAAAAAAAAATTGGCTTTCTCAAATGATAGTGTTTGCGCTGAATTATTTCAGATTCTTTTATTCGATCTTAAATAAAAAAAATCTAGTGTGAAACACTCACACAACTTTCTCTTACTTTAGTTCTCAAAATTATAATTGACAAATTTTATATTTGTGTACCACATTAATGAAATTCGTCGAAAACTGAGTAACTGTTCAGTAAAAGCGCACTTCCGGTTTACTAATTTCCTTGAAACTCGTAATTTTGGCAATCTATTTATTTCTAATTAATTTTCTTTGGATGATAGAATTGTATAATCAAATATGATAGCATTATAGAGAAAAACGTAACTCCACCCCTCCCCTAAAAGGCCCCTTAAAAGAATTTTCCCAGAGAAAGTTGTAGATCATTGTATGTTTAGTTTATATTGGATGTTTCAACAAAATCGTCGGAGCAATTTAGAGAAAATTGCGAAAAAGTGAAAAAAAATCATTTAGTAAAGTAAACGCACTTCCGCTCATCCGATCTTTTTCAAACTCGAAATTTCAACAACATATTTAATACTAATTAACATTATATAGATGATAGAATTGTCTAATAAACTGAAATAGCACTTTAGATGAAAACCTAACCCTACCCTTCCACCAGAAGTGCCCTTAATTGAATTTTTCCGGAGAAATGTTTCAAATAAAAGTTGTAGTTGTTAGTATGTGTAGTTGATATGTCAAGTTTGAAGAAAATCGTTGGGGCCATTTTTGAGAGAATTGCAAAAACTTAAAAAAAACAATTAGTAAAGTGGTACTTTCGGTTGAGGAATTTTGACAGATGACCCACTGTCGGATCCCATGGTGATAACTAAACGGAATATCAAGTTTGAATTTTCTACGTTTTTTCGTTTTTGAGCTATGCTGTTCACATAAACACACACACACACACACACACACAAACCATTTGCTAAAAACCACTTTTTTTGATTCAGGACAACCTCAAAACGGATATTTCCGGTGAAAACTTGATATCGAAAATTTGACACGATACAATACTTCCTCTTACTAGGAGTAAGAGCAAGTAAAAATCAAGAAACATTTTTTCTGCATCATCAATTTTGATGTCGAGGTTTCTAAAATTTTCTAATGCTCATCCTGAGTACACCTTTATATAGGTATTATAATGAGGCCGATAATTCTCTAAGCACTTTTTGTGGTCAAATTTTTAAGTTTGTTAACTTACTTGCTGTATCTTTTCCATCTTTTATTATATTAATATTGTGGGTTCGCCTCACACATATGTATTGAGCTGATTCTTTGCTCTAAATTAGTTTATGAAATAAAAACCACTTTTCAGGAATGAATGATAGCGTTGCCATTTTTCGAAAAAATTAAGCTTTATTACATGTTGAATAAAATTGTACTAAATTCAAAGTTTTAGAGAAGTTAATTTAAATTAATTAATTTTTCTATTAAGTTATATAATTTGCAATATTTTAGGTAGGAAATATTACTTTAAAAACTTTTGTGATATTAAAATAAATTACTAATATATTCAAAAGTTTGTAAATTTTGAATTCTTGATAATTATACAGATTGTTTGTTATTTTGGGTAATAATACTTTTAAGTTTTAATTTAACCCCTTTTTCCTGCTATTACTTGTTTTAATTAGTTTTAATTTTAAACTTGTTAATTGCAATGTTAAAGGAGATGCTAGGCTAATACTTGCTTCCCCATTCTACAACTCAACTATACAATATTACAAACCCTTGTCAACAAATCTCCTAGTAATATTACCTTATGTAAATTACTTTCACATCTAATGTTTCATTAATTTCATCAATTATAAGACGATACGATCTTATTTGACCTTTATTTTTTTTAATCATTTTTTTTTTTTTAATTAAATTATTGCACTTCTCATTTTTATTATGAAGTTGACATATTTCAATTTTATAGATTCACCATAGAGGAAAAGCGTGTATTTTTTTTATTAGCTCTTTGCACCAGCTTACCCGAATTTCGTCTTTCTCAAGTGAGTGAGATTCCCACATAATCGTTTTTCTAACCAATGTCACCATGTATAGAGTATAAACTGGTGTAACCAGCAAGACATGATATAATTTGTTGACGAGAATGAAGTGGGTCAGTTTCGCCAACAAGAAATGCAAACTGGGAGGGTTATAAGTTAATATTGCTTGATGAGGAGTCAAAAGAGTTGAAGTTCATTCAATCTTAATTTTTGAAAATCCACAATAAAGTCAATTGACTGCCAAGTGTTATAGTATTTTAGAAAAATGTTAGTTAAAGTTTGTTAAAGTCTGTACCTTTGTTTACTTCGAGTTACTCTGTATTGTGCAATTAGAATGGCGTTCTGGGTTTGTTCAAAGCCAACTGAAAATTTTCTGCCAGAATGATGGATTGGTTAATTATCATATTGAATATGGATAATGATTGTTTACCTAAGGTGGATATATTTCAGACTGGTTGAGCTTGCTAATGTTAATTTACCTTTTAACTAGTTTTGCCCAATGTGTTTGTAGGGATCATTAGTTGCATAATCATGATGTCTCTCAATTAATATATCATAGAAATGAACTAATAGATACATTCAGAATAAGATTGGTGAGTAGAGACATTGAGGCAGTATTGAATTCTTCCTTCAATAGACACACGTGTCTATAGCAGTCTGGTGAAGAATATCTTCATTATTCATGTCACATCAATAAACTCAGCATTATTTCCCAACTAAGGCCCTTTAATAAAAAATGTCCATCAATTTTTTTTTTTGAACAATAAATGTTATTATTTTTGGCCCAACAAGCGATGGTCGTTATGTCCGCTAAAGGAACCTGATACTATTGTAACGTTTTCCCCTCTAAACTAGCTACTGCAATCAGTTGTAAGTGGATTCGATTAGATAAAACACTCTAAACTTTAATAAGAAAAACACCAATTTATTGTTTAGCACAACAAAGCACTTAGTAATAATTAATTTACAGTTGAAACCAACAAAAGTTCCCTTATATCACTTTTTATACACTTTCCACAAACGCACACTCCGTTTGTAACAAGACTCTCTGTGTAAAACTGACTAGATTTCAGCTGTTGTTCACTATTTAAAGCAGTGGAGAAGGGTCTGAAAAGTTATAGAACATTCTGAAAAGGGCTAGAGCGCCCGCCAGCGCTCTCTAGCGGCCAATAGGAAAACTTGAGGCACCTGCTTTCTCTCCTAGATGGCACCAGTGGCTGCGTTACAATATTTACCTCTTCTTGTTACTTGTAAAAAAAAATTTAATGATATAAGAATGAAATACCTTTCCAGATTTCTGCCATCTTCCTACATAAACAAGGAGGAGGCGATGGAATGTTTGTTCTATGATTAAAATTTGGAGAAATTTAGTTGTTTTTATATTGCACCAAGTTGTGCATTTTACAAAGCAGCATTTTTCACTTTATTTAGAAGTTAAATTTAATTTATTAACTGTTAAATTTTCCAATTCTTTATATTTCTCACCCTTGCCATAAAGATATTATGTGTCTTTAGAGCAATTCAAAATATTCTATTTATTCTTCTATTCTAATAAGATCAAATTTATAAGTTAAAATGTAAGTTACAATGTAAGATTTTTTATTTACTTCTACTGTAAGCTGTAGGAGCTGAAGTCGTGTCAAAATTTTCTAATTTAAGTTTTCTATAGAAATAAATGTTTCTGGTTTTCTAAATAAAAGTAAAAAAAAATCACTCAACCGTTGATAGTGTGAGTGAGCAAGTTTGAACACAATATAACAAAAAATGAAGTCGCAAGAAGCTCAAACTTAATATCCCTCCGTGAGTACCGGACCTTTAGACAACAACGTTTCGTGCATCGTCGTAAATGCGACGATAATAAATTTATCGCGATTTTATTGAAAATTACACCAACAATTTTCTTCTTTAAATTTCCTTACTAATTATATACACCTATAATGGGTATGAGAAGAAGAGAATTGGTTTTATGAGATGAAATAAACTGGTAATAATGTTGAACACTGTATAATGAAGAAGTAACACAAACTGCCAGAACTTTACACGTATAAGAGAAATAAGGTAGCGAGAGGTTTAGACTGAGTAAAGAGAAAGGTAGTAGTTGGCTGCTGACGCGTTGTAACTGCTGTATAAACTGTTCTAAAAACTGTCCTCTGTAGAGCTGGTGCAGCTGTATATATGCGGAGTCTCCCACTCTAGTCTGGCCTATGTAGCGAATGAGAAACTCAATTATGTCTCTCTCTCTCTCTCTCTCTGCTTGTATCCCTCTCTTCAGATCCTATTACACATCATATAAAGGTCTTCATTTAAAACAAGTTTTCAAAGAAAAGATACTTTTCTAATTGGAAAATATCTTAAATTTTTGTTTAAAAAAAAAAATGTATAAAGAAAACTCAAATTCCAGAATTTCAAAGATTATACCCGAATATTTAAAAATTTTATAATGTATTTCTTCTTAAAGGTTGTATTTTTACTCTCACTTAATGCTGTAAAAGTAAGTACACGACCTTGATCAATTTTTTTGAATTTATTGCGTATTCACTAGAAATACGTATTTTGAGGTCCCCTAGGTTCGAAAAAAAAGTGTTTTGAGCAAATGGTCTTGTTTGGTATGGATGGACGTAGGTAATAATAATAATAATAATAATAATAATAATAATAATAATAATGTATTTATTTAGAAAATACAAAGATATATAAAAGTTTACGTGCATCTATGTGTGTATTTTTTTAATTTTTAAAACATTTATTTCAGCATGTTCCTTTTATAAATTACTGCTTTCTTAAAATGAATATACATTTCAAAAAAGCCAAATTAATTTGATTTTAATTAATCATAATTAAATTCATTTCAACATTCTCAAATTCATATTTAATTGTTATATATGAAACAAGATGAAATTAATTAATTAAAATCGACATAATGAAAAATTGAGGAATTTGTTATTAGATATTATAGTCTTTTAAAGTCAAACTTTTCCACCAACTTCACAAACTCACTAGCTAAATCGCAGTTCACCACTTCACTTTTGTTGGGAAGTGGTGTGTGTGCGAGTGTGTGTAAATGTGTATGACAGTTTGTCCCATTTTCAAACAATTTAGGAAAAAAACATTTAAAAGAGAAGAAAATGTGTTAAGTTTTTTACAAGTTGGTGAGAGATGTCGATCGCTACAGAAAGTTTTAAATTTCACTTAATAATGTAAGGTATTTGAAAATGTGGGTGGGTCCGCAATGCTGGATATAATCAGGTATTTTATCCATCTTAGTATGCATATTGATTTTGTTCCTGACCGGTTTCAGAATTTCATCCATCGTCAATGCAAATTCACCAAGTTCGTGTAAAGTTTTCACTTCAACGTAATGTTTCTGTTACACTCACACTAGTTGGTTGTATATATGTAAGAAGGTTATAAGGTTATGCTACTATGTGTATGTGTGT